>JAMXBB010000006.1:19601384-19832655 GCA_024138015.1 Lumnitzera littorea
CATAAAAAAAGTATAGGCATTGCTACACTATGTGTGGGTTCTGGTGTTTGGGGGGCGGGGGAAAAGAGCAACTCCGGTTTAATTTGATTCCCTTTCCTCAAGCAATTAACCATATGTTTAGTGGAGCAATTCCTATACTTATTTTAAGTACTATTTGGTTACAGCAGGAGTACACATAAGAAATGCAGGATCGTACAACTTAATAAGTAAACATCTTCTATCGTGTTCATTATAAGCGCATTTAAAAAATAATTAAAAAGTTACTTTACTAGTTATCTAAAAGTTATTGTTGTTTCGATAATAAAATCTTTGTAGTACCTATTAGATGTTATGAGTTTTTAAGTTTTGTCGTCTTCATTGTCCAGAAAAGCATTTGTTTTGCCAAACAACTGGAATACTTGATATTTTATATAATCTAATCCTTTGAAAATATGCAAATGAAATGGAACCTTAGTCAACCTCTAAAATCTGATCCCTAATGTGGTAAAAGAAGATAAATTTTCTCTCATTTACGATATCAAAGAGCCAAGGATGGAAAGACGTATTTAATCCATTTCTGCCGCTCACCCAATGGTCCCAATCCATGAATTCAGCCTCAATTTACATTGTTTTATCACTCGGTAACCTTAAAAAATTATAACATGCTTTAATTCAAACAATGATTGAAAGCAAAGCGACTTTGATTGGTCTCATCGAACCATTCACTTCCTTCCGTTCTTTTATTGATGTTTGGATAACCAGAAACTATCATATGATTATTTAGCTGAAACATTTTTTTTTAGATTAAATTATATATTACAACTTGGATAAGAGATGATTCGAATTTGGTCTTTCTCAATAAGAGATTAGTGATTATACTATTAGATTATAATAATTTTAGTACCATTAAGACTTTTGTATTCTATTTTAGTAACTATTGATTAAATTTTTTATATCTCGTATAATATTTAAATACCAATAAAATTTTTATATAATATATATGCAATATATGCAAATTAAAGGTTATAATTGTTTTAATAACTACTTATTCGCATCTCTATTTGTACTTATGCTCCCCATCTCTCGTGCGGCATAAGCCCCCATTCTTTTTTTTTTTTTTTGTTAAATTCATCATTTACGGGTTGAAGAAAGAACATCAAACTGTTCCATGCCAGTGGAGAACAGTAATTATTATGTCATTTGAGTCATGTAGGCTTGGCCTTGCACGAATTAGCAAATGCTTTTTAAAGATTGGAACAGAAGGAGGACCATGGTCGGCCGATAGACTTGTTTCATTTTGGAAGCAAGATTTACTCATCAAATGATATAAATTTATTTTCGTAATTAGATATCATTATAAAAATTAAACAATAGAGCAATACGTTATAAAACATTCTACCAATGTTTCTCAATTTTTTTTTTTTTTTTTTGAAATATGTCGGATAGGTTTACGATTGACTCCAGTATGAGTTATATTTCCTTGTGGGAAGGAAAAAGTATGGTTTGACTTTTATGCATGTCTTCTTTTTGGTTTGGACTTTTATATTATGTTCATTTCTAGAGCTTACGTATTGTTTATGGGAAACGTCACATAAGGTAAATTAGCAAAACCATAAACAATACAAATTAAATTATCGATTCCATGAAAACACTCCATTGGTTTGTCCTGTATACACAATTAGAATGCACAATCAGAGTTTAATTTTAAAAATTAGTTAAAGGAAATTTAATTTTTGTATGATACCCCAAAAAAGAGAAAACATATAATTATATAATAAAGAATGATATTATATAATATTAGCCCAAAAGCAGGAATACTTATATAGCAAGCATGCCTGTATGGAAATAATGAGGATTACTAACTCTAAATAGGCCAGTGGGTGTAACAACTACTATAGGGTTGAACTAAGTTTGTCCAAGTTTCTGACCAGTGTTCTAAATCAAAACCTAATCTTCCTACCTTTTTAGCTCTATCTCTCTCTTTCCTCTCATTCTTCTATAAAAGTACCCTATTCCCAACTCTTTCTCCAAAACACATCATCACATTTTCAAGTTTTTCCTTTCACATTACCTAGCTACATTGCAACTTATCAATACCAATCTTGAGGGTTTGTAAGAGAATGGAGACTTCATCAATTAGCTCTTTCTTGCTGGGCATTGTCCTCCTTCTCTCAATTGCATGTTCACTGGCTAATGCAAAACTCCACCACCATGATTTCATCGTATGCATGCTTTATATTCTCTTTCCACATATTCCTTATCTCTCTCATTTGCTTAATAATGCTTATAATTATCTTTTTTTTTTTCTTTCTTTTTTTCTCGATCAACTTGCTTCCTCCCGTATAGGCAAGTAATATTCATACCAATTGGGCTATCGGGTCTTGGTGCTTAATGCTTATAATTGAACTAGTTATCTATATAAATGTTAGTTATGGGATTTGATTGTGTAGGTTCAAGCAACAAAAGTGAAGAGGCTTTGTAAGACACACAACACCATTACAGTTAATGGCCAATATCCTGGACCCACCTTGGAAGTGAATAATGGAGATACCCTCGTGATCAAAGTTACCAATAAAGCTCGATACAATGTCACCATCCACTGGTAAATTGCTGTCAAATACTTTGAATTGTTTTTATTTGCATGCATGGACGTGAAAGCAAGCTTTCCAAATTATACATACATGCATACATACATATATATATATATACACACACACACCCACACACAAACTTACATATATATATTTATATATACTATATCTATATTGCAAAACACTTGTTAACAACTAAAAAAAGCAACTATTATATATTTTTTATACATTTGCTTTTTTTGGTCAGGTATATATGTAGCCTGAGAAGTATCGAAAAGTTTTTTTTTTTTTTTTCTTAAATACTTATTAAGTAGTGTCCGGTAGCATTTATTCTTTTTTTTTTTATCATTTATTTTTATTTGAATTGGTTAATATATATATATATATATATATAAATAATTTCTACGAATTTTAGGCATGGAGTTCGACAGATAAGGACAGGATGGGCTGACGGGCCTGAATTTGTGACCCAATGTCCCATTAGACCAGGAGGGACCTATACATACAGGTTTACTATTGAAGGACAAGAGGGTACATTGTGGTGGCATGCACACAGCTCTTGGCTTAGAGCAACCGTCTTCGGTGCCCTTATCATTCATCCAAAAGAAGGGTCCTCCTATCCTTTTCCCACACCAAAGCGTGAAACACCCATTCTTCTTGGTAATCACTCTTTAAACCATGAAAAACAAACAGATATATCTGTTAACGAAATCCTTTATAATTTTGTAACCTTAGACGTAGAATACATATGGGCTCTAAAGTTAGCTTACAAATAATGATTTTTTTGGCTATTTCACGTGTTGGTCGAAACACCAAAAATCTCTAAAAGGCAATGAAATGTGATGATGCCTATGCGAGAAATGTCTTGCTTATATTATGAACGACAGGCAAACATTGTCATTCTTTCGTGACTATATATGTGAAAATGATGTTGATGATGAAGACATACTAATGTTGGGTGCAATGATGGTGTTCAGGGGAATGGTGGGATGGAAACCCTATTGACGTTGTTAATGAAGCCACAAGAACAGGAGGGGCTCCAAATATTTCAGATGCTTTTACTATCAATGGTCAACCCGGTGATCTCTACAACTGCTCCAGCAAAGGTTTGGGCATTACCCATTTAGAACCGTAAACATTTTCCTTATTTCCTTTCCTTCTTCTTAGACTTAACAAAAAGAAATTGTTTTGAGTAGAAAGCGTTTTCTTTTATAAGTGAAAACACTTTTCTGTTAGAGGAAAAGTTTTTTTTTCCTTTTTTATGAAAATCATTTATATTGTCTAAAACATAAATCTTTTTTTGAATTTTCCTTTAATTCTAAAAAAAAAAGATGATTTCTATCCGATTACATAGTAATTGACATATGAATTTTATTTTAAACATAAGAAAACTTTATTCAAATATATATATATATATATATATATATACATATAAAGACTTTTTATTAAACCATTATAAGAATAAACTGAAAATGTTGTAATCATGAATTTCGAAATAAACATCTTCCTTTTATTATATCACTTCTACTTTCACATAAAATGTTTCACAATATATATTTATGACAATACACAAACATCAATAAATTTAGGTATCACAAGGGGTTACATGAAAGTTGTAAATTAAAAAAAAATGATTAATGTTTCTTTTATATTAAAAAAAATTATATTTAGGGGTAATTCTTAAGTTAATAAGCAATTTTCCTTAAAAAATTGAGTCCATTTATTGTAATTTAAAATACGTATTTATATTTATTTAAAGGAAAAGCACCACGCAAGAATGCATAGAACACTATGTAACAGAGGGAGCAAGGCTTATAATTTAATAAATGTAATCGAAATTTACTATTTTGACAAAAGCAAGGTTACTTTAACTTCCCTTTTCCAGGGGAAAAGAAAAGGAATATTAATAAGAAGATATCATGTTTCCTTTGGCTTTGGGTCAAAAAGTGATGTAGTGTAAATTTGATAAATGATTTCGTACAGTATGATGTAATCATAATATTTCTGATTTTCATGCGTGATCATTAAACTTTCACACGGCATGATCCACTCACATGTATAACCTTTGCCAAACAATCCGAAGGAATGTAATAATAATTAATAAAAAAAAAAAGAATGTCAAATCTCAATAAGAAAAAACGAAAACAACATTCTTGACATCAGAATAACAAAACCATTGCAATAAGGGCAATTATTTTAGTATCCGCTTCATTTTGAAATTGAGTGTTTTGAATAGTGAAGATTAAATATAATATATATATATAGCGATAAATACATAGGACAGAAACAAAATATAATAAATATAAATAAAAAATAGATAAAATACCAACAAAATAAGGTAACTTCGGACAAAAATCAAGTTATAATATTTTTGAGAAAAAAGAATTAAATTGAAAAAGTTCCGAATATTGTTGAGAAATTTCAAATGCGACAGCATAGTATGTAATAAAATAAATATAACAAATATGATAATTAATCTAATTGCAACGCAGATACTGTGATTGTTCCGATTGACTCTGGTGAGACCCACCTGTTGCGAGTCATCAATGCTGCACTCAATCAGGAGCTTTTCTTCTCCGTGGCCAACCACCCCTTCACGGTGGTTGGCGCAGACGCTTCCTACCTTAAACCCTTCACCACCTCAGTGATCATGGTAGGACCAGGGCAGACGACTGACGTTCTAATTTCTGGAAACCAGCCACCGGATCGATACTACATGACAGCCAGAGCATACCAAAGCGCACAGGGTGTACCATTCGATAACACCACTACCACCGCCATACTTGAATACAGGTCCGCCCCTTGCCCTGCTAAAGGCGTCCCAATCAAACCAGCAATGCCACAGCTGCCTGCTTTCAACGACACTAATACCGTCACAGCCTTCAATAGGAAATTCAGGAGTCTTAAGGAGGCTGCTGTCCCAACAGAGATTGACGAGAATCTTTTCTTTACCGTCGGTCTGGGACTATTCAATTGCCCTAAGAATTTCAAGCCCAGTAGATGTCAGGGACCGAATGGAACCCGGTTTACCGCAAGCATGAATAATGTGTCATTTGTTCTACCATCTAACTTCTCCATCCTGCAAGCTTACGCGCAGGGTATTCCCAATGTTTACACCGCGGATTTCCCTGCTCAACCACCGGTGGTGTTCGACTACACCGGAAACGTTAGCCGATCATTGTGGCAACCGATTCCAGCAACTAAAGTATACCCAATGAAATATGGGTCGAGGGTGCAGCTTGTCATGCAAGGAACTAGTATCGCGACTGCTGAAAACCACCCGATTCACATTCATGGTTATGATTTCTACATCCTTGCTAAAGGGTTTGGAAACTTCAACCCGAAAACCGACACCGTGAAATTCAATTTGGTTGATCCACCCATGCGTAACACGGTCGGTGTCCCTGTAAATGGATGGGCTGTCATTAGATTTGTGGCAGACAATCCAGGTAAGATCACCATAACTTAATCTATCATATGTGTGCTGGTCTTGTGTGACTTAGGACTAACTAAGCTGCTTTTATGTGATAATTTTGCTAAAAAACAGGTGCTTGGCTGATGCACTGTCATTTGGATGTTCATATTACTTGGGGTTTAGCGATGGTTTTCGTAGTAGAGAATGGTGTTGGAGCGTTGCAATCTCTAGAGCCACCTCCTGCAGATTTGCCTCTATGTTAAGAAGAGGAAACTTAAAAAGAAACTCAATAGAATTTTCACTCGTAAAGCCCTTAAGACAGATTAATTGTTTTTAACAATTCTTAGATTTGAGTTTGTAGCGGTTTCCCTGAATTCGGGGATCAGTTGTTGTCTGTTTCATTGTTTTTCGATAGGTAAACTATCCTATCCTATGTTGAGAACGTCTCCTTCAGTTATGTTGTCGATATGCTTCTTCAATATACGAAGCAAAATTTTCACTTTCTATAGTTTATCCACAACTTCCGTGTGCCCTGCATAATTCTCTTACTATTACTATGGGGTGACTAATGAACAAGCAAAATGGGTAGAATTGAACCATTACAACTTGAAGGCTCGTGATTGAAAATTGAATATCAAGTTCATTTAGCTTGTCAAAAGCCATTCTGGATAAAGGAAGCTCTTAGTTGGGTTCAGATTGTACATGCTTTTAGTTCAGAAGTAAAATTTTTGAGTGACGACTTCATAGTTCATAGTACTCGGAAGCTTCAAGGTCCTCTGTCCAAGGACATCATTCGAATGTCATAAAGATCCTTTTACACCCTGAATGGCCATATTCTATGGTAAGTAGTTGGGTACTTGATCACAGGACACAAAAAAGTGGCAACGCTAGTTTGCATTATAGAAGCTTTCTGAGCATTGAGGTAGAGATCCAAAACCGGTCACATGTGAAAGAAAAACTCAACTTGATGGGACAAAACATTGGTAAGATTAAGGAGAAGCTAAAATTAGAGGCTAGCGGAACTCTTGTTCAGAACCTGTGAACCAAAGTAAAAGAACAACAACATATACTAAGCTAGGCCCGTGGAAGCGGCCTAAACGAGTTAATTCACTTTCATCAGCAGCTTAAACAGACCATTCCGCTTTAGCCTATATTAACATGTGATTCATATTATCATGAGTTAGTGAGTTAAGAGGCCACTTTATCAATCTGCCATATTTAACCTATTTGCAAAACTTATTAGATTAAGCGGGTTGATTCATTAATAATTTTTTTTTGATGTAAAATTTGATTTTGAGATAAATCTAATAAATGTAAGTATTATTTTTTAAATTAAAATAAAAAAAAAACCTATCACACAATCCTTATATCCAACTTAACTTATGCACCAAATTCTAAGTCCAAAGTCATGGGCTCAACAAATGAAAATTACTATCTCATGCTTCACCTGTCAAAGATATACATAATCGATAGGACATTATATTGTCTAATCTCCAATGTAAGTATGTGGTAATTGTAGGACGTTCTAGGTCTCTTAAAGTTGGGTCTTATCTTTTTTTTTTTTTCCTTTTAAAAAGCACATTAGACTATAAAGGAAGTGTTTAGAAATGTACTTACCATTAGAGTTGTATAAGTGAGATGGATCGTACGGATTAATCTATTTAATCTTAAAAAATAAAAAAAAAAGGGATGGAAAGAAAAATTTTTAGCCCACTTAAATGTGAGTATTTTTAATCTATCCCATTTGACCCATGTGAGGTAGGTTGACCCGTGAATTTATAATAATTAAAATAAAAAAATAAAAATTCCAAACACAATTACACAAACATATCCATCGTTCTGATTCCAATTTTTTATCCTAGTTTTTGCCTAGCTGCTTCCTTTTCTCTGTCACATTTTAATGTTTTTATTTTAACCCATTCGGCATTATCCTTTTACACCCATGAAGGTTTATATAATTATTTACATTTAGCAATAATGCCATTGACCTAGTAAAGAATGTCGCTTTTATTGTATTTCCTTCACTAGGAACCACTTCTCCTTTCTTTGCTTTTTCATTACTATTTTCCTTCGTTTTCATATAGTGAAGTTTCTTCTCCATTTTTTCTTAACAAAACAGGACATAAATTACTCTCTAGTCTCTTACGTTGTTTGGTTTCGCTTTCTCCTTTTCTTTGAATTATTTATGCGTTTGAAGATTCAGAAGGCAAAAGAAAAGCATGCCTTAGAGTTGAAATCATTGAGGCATAATGAGTTTCACCCGATCTGGTTGTAATTTTGGCCACATCTGAAGATAGCGAGTTAGTAAATGAAATTGAGATCTCATATTTCCTGTTGTAATTCTCAACTATAATTTTGGAATTCCTCTCTTCCTTCAGATTGTTAACAACTCTGTAGGATGAATCGTGACATTGTCCACTTTACTAGCCTGTTGACACTATGGTGAAAATCATGTTTCATTTTTTGCCTATATGTGGTGGTTGCAACGGAATCATTTTATCTCCATCTGCTTATTACTATGGTGTAATTCTTAGTATAATTCTCGGCATTATATTTGTCTATAGCATTAATATTTCTTCTCGATGTTTTGTTTTTCCATGGGAACTATAACTACAGGAAAGTGTCAGCTTTCATTGCACATGTTTGCCCATTTGGATCTTTATTCTTTAGATGGTACTCATGGATTTTTCTTTAGATGAAATAGCAGTAGAAACTAATGAATCATTTAATTCAACTAAAATTGCACAAACAGTGTAATAGATCAAATGTTGCATGTTGACTTGTATAACTCATTAATCTGCAGTAGGGTTGGTTGGGTTAGAAATTTCAAATTATATGTAAAAGGGTTTAAAATAGGTTAATTTGCTCTATTGTGAGTTAATATAAGGTAGATTGGTTCACTTAGCCCGTTTGCACAGCTACATAAAAATACCATATCAACGTTCCAAGTAATGGTCCTTTTTAAGCAATATTTTATATTATAAAATAGTATTTTAATCAAAATTACTTATTCATTTTTTAAAACTTTTAATGGGTCTCATGTAATTACTTTATGCTAGTAAAACAAAATTTTTTAAAGTTTCTTAAAATGCAAATAATTGTTTCATTTCTATTAAATATTATAATAATTATTTATTTATTATTATCGGAAAAAAGAAAGAAAATTAAGAAAAGGGCTCTGAGTACATTTTGGCCAACGACGGAATTGGAACGAGGTATTCAAGGCCCAGACGTCTAACTTTTGTCAGAGCACCAAATCCAAAACAAACAATGGAAGCCAATAAAACGTAGGCACTCTACTATTCAACTCTCCCACTTAGTCTTCGCTGATGACACCCTTCTTCCCTTCTTCAATCTGAAGCTTATCCTCAATCAGCTGATACTATTAAAGCTACCATTGAAACTTTCCAAACTTTGGTCAAGCTTGAAAGTTAATTATGCTAAATCTTCAACATTCCTCTCTAAAATTACACCACCTGTAGTAAAGCAACAAATCCTAAGTATTCTGAAACTAAAACAAAAGGATACAATGGGTAAATACTTAGGATTTCCCATAAATAAAGGTTTACATGTAAGACATAAGGATTTACATGAAGTTACTAAGAAAATACAAAACAAATTGTCAAGTTAGGAAGGGTAGAATGTTGAGTATGGCAAGAAGGGCAATTTTGATTAAACCAACTCTTAATGCCATTCCAAATTACCATATGCAAGTAAACCCTTTTCCAATGAAAACTCTAATCTTATTGATAGTCTTACATCCGCCTTCTTTTAGGGGGGGTTCTTCAGATAGTAGGAAAACTCATTGGTCGGCCTGGGCTAAAATTTGTCAACAAGTCTCACGGTGGCTTAGGATTTGTCAATCTCTAGGCACGGAATAAGCTTTATGAAATCAAAAGAGCCTGGATACTTCACCAAAATAACACTCTGTTTAGCTAAATTTAAAAATTATAAGAGAGGAGTTGAGTTGCTTCAAGCTCCATCCTCTTCTCTCTTATGGAAAAGTCTGATAAAAGGAAACAATGCTTTATTGTCTTTAGCAAAGCCTACTCTAAGGAAAAGTGTCGGATTGAATTTTTGGCAATATCGATGGTTAAAATCTAACACTGTCAGATCAATAATCCATGGACCTATAGAGAGAGGAAAAGATAAAATCACGGTTGCACAAGCCTGGAAATCTGTTAATGAATGGAATAATGATCTGATTAGGTTTAAGGTTTCTCACATATTATTTGCACTGTGTGGTCCCCGTATATCACCAATAATACGTCGGATTATCGGCTTGGTATAGAGCTAACCATTAATTTTGATACAAGGCATTTCTATCATGCATTTCTGACAAATGATGTACAAAGGCCACATGGCTATGGAAACTAAAAATACCTTATAAGTTACAACTCTTTCTTTGGAAGATTATTCACAAAACGTTACCTGTTGCTGAAAATTTGGCTTTTAGAAAATTAGCCTGGAATTGCTGCCCACGTTGCAATAATCCTAATGAAACTGTTCTACATACAATAATTGAATGGCCTATCATCCATTGGTGTCTCGGTAGACTTACATTTTCCTTTTTGGGATGGCCAGACCATTTATCAATGGTTTCAACAATAGCTTGTCACAATGTTAGCTTTCAAGCACCAAAATATGTAGTCTTAATCTTTTTTATATGACTGTGTTGGAAGCAAAGGAACCTTATTCTCTATGCAAATGAATCTCCTAATATCAATTTAGATTTTAACTGGCAACAGGCTGGAGCTTTTGTTAATGAATATTGGATCACAAATGTTTATAGGAAACAAAGACTAAAACATGAAGCTACTGTGAATGTCGCTTGGCAGCCACCTTCTGAAGCATGGTTGAAATTAAATACGGACGCATCCCGTTCAACTTTACGAAAGGATGCTACTGCTGGTGGGGTACTAAGGAATGATAAAGGTGATTGGATAGTTGGATATACTTGTAAACTAGGAGATATCGACATATTGTCTGCCGAACTGTGGGGATTAAGGTGGGGCTTGAAGCTTTGTAAACACATAGGTATCACTAATTTGGAAATCCAAATGGATTCTAAAGCAGCCGTTGATCTTCTCATGGGTATTCATTTTCAATCCACTTATGATTCGTTAGCATTGCGTGCCTGCAGCGAAAAGTTGAATGACTTCTCGAATCTGAAGCTCTTTTTTTAACATCAAGAAACTAATATGGTAGCAGACAACCTGGCCAAAATAGCAAGATTTTTGAATGTTAAGGAAGTCTAATTTTTTTGTTCCACCATAGGATCTTATGTCTCTGTTAAGGCAGGATAAGTTGAATGGTTATGTATATAAAGCCTGTTAATGCTGTGGACAGGAATAGGGGTTTGGCCTTTAATAGTGATGTACTTTCTTGCTTTGTAAATAAATTAGCAGACGTCATATTCGTGTTACAGGTGTTAAAAAATAATAAATGATTAGGTAAAATAATTTGTTGAGAAAAAATAAAATAAATCAATTACATATAAAAATGTTTATAAAAATAAATTTTTTGCTTTTTCTTTTGAACAAAGAATGGGCAAGTGTATTAATTGATAATTTTGTTATATTTGGTATCAATTATTACAAAAAATTTATAAAAAACCTTACAAATAAATATTTTTACTTAATATAATAAAATAGATGGATAAGGAATTTTTAAGTAACTATGAATGTATATGTTTTTAAATTTGCATGAAAGTTGAAAGTTATATAAGATATGTATAGGTTGTGAGAGTAAGATTAGAGTTGGAAGTGGAAGAGTGGAGGTAACCATGATTTAGATTATCATGCAAATGGAGAGAGAGATGGAATGAGAAATTACGGAAAATTTCAAATTTATCCATATTATAATATATTTATAGTATCTTTATTGTAGGTTTTTTCATTATATAATTTTGAATTGGAGATTTAAATAATAATTTTATACGGAGTGGTTACTTAAGGCCTTTGTAAATTTAATAATATAGATAAAGTATTTGTCTGTTACCCAGAAAAAAAAAAAACTTTTATCAGACTTCAACCATTAAATAAAAGGAAAAGAAATAAGAAATATCTATACTTCCCCAAGCACCTGGGATGAGTAAAGAAATTTACGTTACTTAAGGTTTATAGGTTGCATTTATAAAGGAATACTTAAAGGAGGTGCTTAGGGTATCACAATCAGTATTTTAAATAACTCTTTTTCTAAAATAATTCTTTACTTTATACATGACTATTTAATCAAAATTACTTATTGATTTTTTAAAATCTTTTGCGAACCTTATATTATCATTACATTTTAAATAATATATATAACAATAAGTGGATAAATTTAAGCTATTGGTAAAACTAACCTGATTGACCTACTTAACAAAAAAAAAAAAAAAAAAAAAACCCGATTGACCTAAACACTTATGAATGGGCTTGAGACACTAGTCGAGGAGAACTTGTGAACTCGGATATTAAAAATATAATAAAATAATAACAATATGGCTAAATTAATGTAATTTAGCTATACTACGTATTATTTATTGTAATTACGTAGAATATATTTTGGTAGTACGTAAACTTTTAAAGATAAATTATATATATAATAAAATTATTATAGAACATAAGATAACATGTGAAATACATATACATAGGTTGTGTGTAATTTTTATGTATATACATAAGATCGAAACTAATTAAAATATCTGAATAATAGCATTTTTAAGCCAAATTAGGTTAATTAAATTCATGAAAATTAATAAAAAAATCTTAAGGACACTTAAGGCAGTTGGAGTACATCTTAATAAGGTGTGTGGATTTAGAGGGATAGTTGTTAGTATTTGGAGATTGAATTTACATGCAAAGAAAATTGATATTTAAGCTTAAGATTGTGAGGAGAGAGAAATAAAATCCATTTTAACACTTTACAAGCTTAGGAAAATTTAGAAACACTCTCCAACATCTCGTACATGCAAGTGATGATCTAGAAAAAATTTGAGTGAGCTAAAGTAATTAAATAAGAAAATTAGGAACAAATTTCAAAATTGGTGTACAGTTTAGGTAGTTTGGCGGTTCACTGGAATAAGGAGGAGTTGAAAGTCAATTGACTACCTTATTACAAGGAGCGGTTGGTGAGCCCATTTCTATAAATTTTCTTTGTGAAACTATTTTCTAAATTTTAATTTAATTTTTTAGCCCTAAATTATGTTTAACATAGTGTTTTTAGTAAAAAGTAACGTATTTCTCCTAAGAACCTTACTTAGATTCTAAGCGTGATTAATTATTAAAGTATTTATACTATTTCGGGGTGGTTGAATTGAGTAGCAAAGTAAGAAATTATAGAAAATTGTAACTTAGTCTTCAAAAGTGAAGTTGATAACTTGATTATTTTGTTGGATTTGATAAATTGATGAATTAGGATGTCATTGTCGAGCTTGAAATTTCTGGTTGTTTATTTGTTTCTCTTAACTTGATTTAAACTAAACCTTACACCCATTTAGTTTAAACCCTCGATTAAAGTTGAGGAAAACTCGTTTTTTTTTTCTTTTAACATTTAGAGTCGCCACTCAGTGAGATTGAGAAAGATGATCAAATTAGAATAAATTAGACGGATTGATTCGAATTTGGCTACTAACCTATGATTATGAAAACTTTTTTGAAAAGGTTTCAAGAAATTGGATATTTGAGTTTGGGAGCTACTTTATTAAATCTTGATTAGGTATTATTTTAACCTCTTGAATTTAATATTTATCTTTCAAACTACAATTCTAATTCATATTTACAAGTGAGCCAATAAATAAAAATGTATCTACTTATAGAAAATGGAGAAATGTGAAAATCATTTACAAAAGGGGAATTTTTTTTTTTTTTACATATTTTGAGTTGCCCTATAATTGAATACGAGTGCCTATGTACTCACTATTTAGAATTAGACTTTTGTAGTTTGTTCGAAAACTTAAATGGGTTGATTTATTTTAATTTAAAAAAATTGAGTTTACATTTTTAATCATTTTATTTTACTTTAAGAGAAATTCTATGAAATGGGGTCCTAATTTTCCAAATCTCGATTTTAGAAAAAAAAAACTCTAAATAAATCCTATCTTTACAAAAGGGCTTATTAATTCTTATTATTTTTTTTTTCAAAGAAATATTTTTTTTTCTAAGTGTCAAGAATGCTTGTTCATCTATTGATTTCCTTATTGAAAGAAATATTTTTTTTTCTTTTCTTAAATTTTTTTCTTTTTATTATATATTTCTCTTTCTTCTTCTTTTTTCTTTTTCATTTTTTTTTTCATCATACAATAGAATAAGGAGAAAAAAATAAAATGAAAGAAAAGAAAAATACATTACAAATAGAAGGAAAAAAAATCAAATAAGGGCTAAACCTTAGTGCAGGTTGGCCTACAACGCAAGCGAGTCGCTTAGACTTTGAGTTTCTTAACTTGGGTACGTGTGCCATACATGAGGCTGGCGAAGTAGTGACCAACGATTGCTTTAGCACACGTGATTGTAATGGGTGGCCCTTAGGGTACCTAAGGTTGTTGGACCAAGGTTTTAGGGGGTGAAGAATGTGGCCACGGTAGTCTTTTTCACCTAGTCGCGATGGAGGTTGGTGGTTCAAACTAGGCTAGTGGTGGCCAGGTTATAGGTCTTTGATTCGAGCTTCCCTTAAGGATTTGGAACACAAGTTAGACACTTTCTGTATCTAAGCATACCCAGAGATGTGATTCTGTTACTTTTTTCAATCAATTTTCCCTAATACCTAGAATCTTTTAGAGAGAGAAATGGCACGTAGTTTAAACCTTAATAGAGAGAGAAAGCTTTGATTTCAACTTGCAAAGAATGTTTTTGTGATTGCTTCCTCACAAGGATGAAGAAAGGAGGCTCTATTTATAGTCTCTAGAGCTCATGTAAGCTTAGCAAGTGCTTTAATGGCCGAATCAACCATTATAGCACATCTTTGTCAATCTTTGATTTTAAGGAAAAAAGCACAATTTTGGGTGCTTTTTGAATGTATACGATGATACAATTGCTTCTAATAGCAAGTAGAAGCTTCCATTGTTGCCAAAAGAGATTGGATTTGACAAATGTGTAAAGGGGTAGAATTTTGGCTTGTGATTTTTTCTAATTTTCATGTGACATTTTCATCACCTTTTCGAATGTACATGGGCATAAAATGAGTATAATTTGAAAGTACTCCATGTAATCTCCATGATCTCATTATTAATTTGGTGAAATCATGGAGAAAAAATGACTAAAAAGGGCTTGAAACAGGGTCAATTAGAGAGGAAGTTGTGGCGAAGAAGATGGAGTCAACATTGACCGTTGACTTGTGCTCCAATCGCGAAGTGCCACATAGCGTGGAAAAGAAAAAAAAAAAAAGGTGTGTTGGCATGGAGAGATTTGGTCCCTTGACCATTTTCACCAACACGAATGGCTTAGCTAACTGAGCTGCTTGTTTTCCTCAGCACTTAATGCAATTCAATTATATTTATTTAATTAAATTGCTTGAACCACTATCCACATAGGAAACCCATTTCAGGTCAAATTTATGCCCCATTTAACTAGTTCCTGAAGCAGTAAAAGTGCAATGTCTTCTGTAAGTAAGTTTAGTACATGTCAAAATTAATTTTCAAAATGAACTCAATTTAACAGTTTTGCGAGCATCAGTTCATTGGTCGAGTGGTTAATTCAAAGTTTCTTTTCTCATAGATAAATTAATTTAAGTCCAATCGAAGCATCGTTTGAAGCTACGATTAACTTAAATTAATTTCATTTTTATGAATAAAAAACACCTAGCATCGACCATGGTTTGAATATTAAATTTTTTAGAAAAATTTAACATGCTTAAGTATAACTTGGAATCGTTAAATCACATGTATGCACTTAAATTCTTTTCAATTCGAAATGGATTGACCTAGTCTATGTGACTTAAAAACCTTATAGACGGCCCAAGATCCCCTTTTTTATTAATTAAATATATATATTTTTATATGTTGCCAAATTAGGACCCTTTTTTCCTATTGTAAAAATTTTTAAAATTATAGGGAGCAAAAATGATGTGTCTATAATTGTCTTTCTTTGTGGGGAAGTTTGAGTAAAACTTTACCATAAATACAAAGAGAGACACCATTTTTGCCCTTAGAATGAATTTGTCTTAAGAAGCGCTATAATTAGCTAACTATCTTAAGCCTAATCCATTAGAGAGTTGGTGAATGGTGAAAGATATTTTGAAAAGAAGGGTGGCGCTTTAAGAGCTTATTGAAACATGAGTTTTTCATAAAGGTATGGCATGTTATGAGTTGGCTATAACCTGGAGAAAGGGAAGTGCTTTTAAAGTTGGCAAGACATTAAAAGTGACATTGAGTGAAGAGTAGTACACCAAAAGTAGGTAAAAACCCTAAAATGATTTTGAAATGGAGGGTAGCACCCCTGTAGGTTGGTAAAAACCTTAGAAGGATACTGAAATGGAGAGTAATGCCCTAGTGGGCTGGCAATAACTCATAAATGATACTAAATGGAGGGTAGTGCCCTTATAGGCTAGAAAGAGAAATCGATATGAAACTTGGTCGTGCTCCTCTAAGCTGATTAACTTGAGCGAACAGATAAAGCGCTCCTTAAACTAGCTAAAACCTTAATTGAAACCTGGTCATGCTCCTTTGAGCTTACTAACTTAGGTGGGAGCATTTCTAAGAAATTGGTAACCTTAAATGAGAATTGATTAGAAAACCTAATAGTGGCTACTATCCTAGGCGAATGAGTCAAGTGCTCCCTAAGTTGGCTAAAACCTTAAATGAGATTGAAACCCAATTATGCTTTTTTGAGCTAACTAACTAGCTAAAGAAGCACTTTACCCATTTGCCTAGGTTAGTTAGCTCAAATGAGCACAATTAGGTTTCAATTCTCATTTAGGGTTTTAGCTAGCTCAAATGGGGTGTTTACGGTCATGTATAAGGAGTTGTGAAGTAATAACGCTGAGGAAGGTTGTTTAAAGTGTTACTTATAGTTTTAAATTGACAAAATAATTGCAATTTAGAAGAAAAGTGAGCAAATTAACTAATTATAGGATGTTGGTTATAAGCGAAGGATAACTCAGAGGTCTTGTGAATGAGTTGTGCATTAAGATGATACTCAGAAATTGAGTTAGAAGCAAAAATTATGAATAAGATATAAAAGTAGGGAACTCAGAAGTTTGGTCAGAGGTGATTTTTCTAAAAACTTTAGAGATGACAGAGTCATAAGGTAACTTAGAAGATAGTTTAATAAGGAGCTTAACTTGAAGAAAATCAAAGGTTGTTTTAAAGAGTAAAATTGGTGTAATAAATGACCCCTATATAGCTCAAAGAGTAACTCAGAAGATTTTTTACTAAAGAAAACTACTATAAAATATCTCAAAATCTAACTCAAAGGATTTGACAGTTTATGATAACTTATAAAAAATTAGTGATTGGTTAAGAAATCATGATTTGTATGTAGAGATATGTTGAACTAAATGTTCACTAATTGATTTTGATGAGAACAAAATAGAATTAGATGATTAAACTATATCTTACTTGGTTATATTGAGTTAATTGAATAAGCTTGATTAATTTGCTTAATGATTAAATATATCAATTAACTCTATAAGATATTTAATTTTTGAATGATGATCAAAGGATCTTGAAGTTAGATTACGAAGTGTGGTTGTTCTTTTGTATTAAAGTTGATTTTAGATGATATTTAGCCTATCGGTAAGATGGCAGATGGAAGAACTGGCTTGATGGTGAAGTGGCTTAGATAAGAAGATGAATTGCTTTCTTTTTACTCTTTAGGCCAACATGCCAGTGTTTTTGCTAGCAGTAATATTACTTACCATCATGATGGTAAGAGGACATTACAGTCACGCCAATAAGCCCATTTTAAGTAGTTGTTAGAGCATTTAATGTGTGATAACAGAAAGAAGTCAATGCTTTGGTATAAATGTTCAACAAGCCGATCAAAGAGAATTAAGAACTGATATTCCACTGCAATCAAAATATATTATCTTACATTCTTTAGCCTTATTATTTACTATTTATCTCTTGTATTCTTTACTTGTAACCAAACAAAATAGACTTAGTGTGTAGTGCTTAGGTATTCATAGATTTTGTCATCTCAAGAGAAAGAAAAGCACTACACTAGAGATTGTTGTATCCAATAGTAATTATGTGAACTTGAGTAGCTCTTTGAGCATTGTATTGAGTGATTAATAAAATGGTGTGAAGTCCTCGATTGGAGGCATTTGTAGGTTCGTGAAGACTAAGAAGTGGTTCGAACTCTATGTTATATTTGGACTTGATCTTCTCTATCTCTATCTTTATCTCTTTAATTTCCTCACTTATTGTTAGCTTATTATTTTCTTGATCATCCTTGTTATCGCATTTCATTTTTAAATATAGAAAAGAATTGCAATTTGTTATAAGAGCTCAATTCAACCCTACCCCCTATCTTGAGCTTAGCTTAATGTTCTATAAAATCACTTGATGAAACAACCAAAAATGTATAAAACAAACTAATCGTTAATGATTCAAGGCTTGAAAACTAATATATTATATATTTTTAGGAATGACTAAAGACCAAGGAGGCAACAATCAGGAAGAGCAAGTAAGTTAGGATCAATGCTTAATGGCATGTTGGAGTATCGTATTAAGATACTTAGAAACTTAAGAGTACTTATCTATGGTTGTAGCTAGATTGTTTAGGTTTGTGCTATGTGTGTGCTTGTGATATTGATTGATGATTGCGTGTAGAACTCTGAGTGCTGTTTTTTGCTTAAACATATCATGTCTATCATGTATGAACTTGGTTGCTCTCCTCATAATATGGACTAATCTTAAGTTGACTAAGATATAACTTGACGTTCATGATAACCTATTAAAGGTAACAATTAGGTTGTTAGACTAAATACTAACAGTTTGATAAGGATAGTAGAAATGATCTTTTTTCTACTTTTAGTTGAACTAAGTAATAGAGGAAGGGATTGTAGAAAGGTTAGGAACCACGATTTGAATATTGTTTAGGGAGGAGAATGTTCTCCATTGCACAAGTTCAAATTTTGTTTGATGGTATCGCGTTGAAACTCCTCAATTTAGGATAGAGCGGGCGTAATTTCTCTAACTTCACAATAAACCAGTTAAATATTGTGTGATGATCTATCATTTGCCTATTGTATTTGCATTTAATTAATGAGTGAACAACCATGTTTGTTAGTGTACTTTTATGACTCTATCCCTTCTTACTGAGTTAGTTGTGATAACATCTCAATAGATTATTTTGTATGTGTGGAGTAGTACTTGAAGATGCCTGGTTACAATTATCCACATGTTAGTTTTAATGAGTCGAGGGAGTGAGGAATTGAAGACTAATGAATGGATCAATGCTCATATTATTTTTATTTTTATTTTTATTTTTTTGAGAGAAGACTATAAGATCTTCTTGGAAGGCCTTATAGTTTTCGTTGGCTCGCTGATATATCTACTCTATTTAATGAAGTCGTTTTGTGGAGTTATGCAGCTCTTTTGAAAACTCTCTAACTTCTAATGTATATAAAGCTATGTAAAGAACCTGGATTATCTATAAATATGGGAATCGATATTTTATAAAGTATTACTTCACAAGTATTATATATTATAGGTATTCATTTGATTGCTTCAAAGCTGGTTGAGTTATCAATTGCCTTATATAGATTGTACCTATGTTAGTAACTAAGGTAAATAGCTTTTAGCCTAGGTTGGTTTATACGACCAGACTATTATGACTTTTTGGATTTGGAGCGTGACATACATATATAAATAGACATATACGAATTGTTTGCCATTATAAATAAACATACATATATTAATATATAACAATATATGGATTATATATTTGTAATATACAATATCTATATATAATACATATATATAGATTATATGTTATACATATATATATTATTATGTTATATATAGTCATACATGTTTAATGTTATGTGTATGTACATCTATATTATTTAGGCTAAAAAGAATTTTGTGTAATCACCATATTGTAATTACCAATTAACTATTCATATTTAGTTAATTAACGTTTTAGCTATTATAGTAACTACATTCTAAAAAAAGAAAAAAAAATTCAAGTCTATCATTTTCATTTCAATAAGTTTATTACTCATTTTCTACTTAGGGAGGTTCTATGGTCTCATCTACTATTTTGGCAAGATTGATTTTGTTCTTTATCTTACTATTCATTTATATATTTTAAAATTTAAACTATTGAATTCAAAATTTGTTCAATGATTTATATTTAAAAGAGTGCAAATTAAGAGTGGGATGGATGATAATACCAATCCCGTGAAAAATAAGGACAGTATCATAAAAAAATCCTTCTATCTCTATTGTTTTAAATACATTTTCTTTGACAGTTTTCATATCTTATTCCATAATCCATATTTTTCTCATCCACTTCTCATAGACTTCACATTTAGCTCCATAAACTTCGCAACTTTCCAATCTCCTCTCCTACCCTCCCATTTCCCTAATTTTAGGTAAAAATGGTTTTAAAGATAGTATTAATGTAGTTTTTCTTTATTCCTTTTTGTCAGGTTTTTCTCATACCTCTTCCCATTTCTTTTATATTCACCACTAATTTATATGATTACATGAAAACAAAAGGAAATATAAAGGTATTTCACTTCACTATTTTATATCAGACGTCTATAGTTTGAAGTAATAAAAAATTTCCCCAAGGAAAAATAGAAAACGTGGTTAATGGAGTTGATATAGATGTTTCCCTCAACATTTCCTTTTTCGTTTTTATGATTAAAGCCCTAAGTCAGTTTATATGTCTTTTTTATTCTAATAGTTTAATCGACTATTTATTTTCCAAAACAGATAGAGAGATCTTTGCATATTTAGATTCTTATGCATGCAACATATCTAAATTTCGTACAGGCATTGCGGGTGTATCTTCTTTCTTATTTTATTTTTAAAATTTATTTTGTTTTTTTTTTCTTACAACTTCTTTTCATATTACAAGCATTAGAGTAGGGTGTCGAACCTAATCTTTTATGTTTGAAAATCACTGTTTGTGGTATTAAGATACAGCAATTTTAATTATAATCATTGTTGAAAATGATAAAAAATTTTATTCTTTGGTCTATAACAAGAATACTGAAGTTGATTGGGATTCCTTTACTTTAATTGGAAATTGAGTTCTTCTTTTTTAACAGAAACCACAATTACCAAATGGTAGTTGAAGCGTTCTTATCTCAAGTGAAGATAAAATTATGCTGAAAAGAACAATGATTTTTTCCATTGATAAAATTCGTTTTCTTCATTTTGATAGAAGCAATTTGCACTTTAATTTAAAGATCAATAATGTTTGAAGGATACTTTATTAATATTATATAATATTTGAACATTATCAATAATTCATGTGACAATATTTTAAAGTGCAAATTGCAAATACTAAAACAGTATATGAGTTAGGCACAGTCAAGAAATAAATGGCAAACAAAATTAACAAATCACAAACAGTATCAACGTTAAAATTTTCTAAATGCTGTCATGTTAATTAAAAAGGAACGGCTCTTTTTTCTCTTCTATTTTTAGTCCTATGCGCGACAGCATGCTTTCGTATGCAACCCATAGTTTGGTTTTGCCGTGCTTATAAACTTACCCGTGACGTGCACTGTGGTATTATGTCACTTTTCGTGAAAACATCCTAATCGTATTGGGTTCAGGTCCTATTATCTATATTATTAAAATTGAATCCTATTTCTAACGATTACAACGAACAAAATTCGGTGTCTTATGATTTCAAAACATTTAATATATTTCACATATATGTTTAATAGTTGTTATAATAGTTTGAAATTGATCACTTAACCTCTTTAATAGTATCTTATTCACTCATAAAATCTAATTTATTTTTTCCTACATATGTGATGCTCACTTTAGAATTTCTCTTATTCAACCATTCTTATCATGACTTGTTTTATTTATCAGTTCTCTTATTCATTTCATTTTGTGCAAGGATGGTTAGAAATGAAAATTTATTATTTCGATAATAAAGAAAAGACATAATTCAACTAGCCCCAACAACATTGACTTGCTAAAATGAAAAAGGTTTATATAATTCATAGATTTTATAATTGGATGGAAAAAAATAAAAAGTCTTAAAGGACTTTAGTTTATTTGTTTTTTAATATTATAATATATAAAACAAAACATACAATATATGCATATCTATAAATTGAGAGTATTTGTGTCAAATACTATTATATGCTCATTTCATTCCATTTCAAATATGATAAAACCAAATATAATTATGGAATGGAATTGTGATTCAATTGATGTTTTTAAACATAAGAATAAGTTGGTTATTCCATTCTTGATTTTATTTTATGTCAATTCAGGCTAATTGCTGCATATAAAACATAACATAATAATTTAGGAAGGGGGATTTGAATAAGATTTACATGTTATTAAACTATAATGGCCTCTCCAAATTGTATTAATTATTTATAAATTTTTTGCGTGGCAGAAATAGCTTGTTGGAGTATCGTCCATCATGTATTGCCGCTGCAGCGGTCGTATGCGCAGCGAGCGAGATTCCGAGCTTGTTACTGTTCAATCTGGGAGACCTAGAATTATGGTGTGAAGGACTAATCAAAGGTCTTTTCAGAGACATTCCATAAAATTAGAACGAGACTAATCAAAGTAGGCTTAAAAACAAGTATATGATAATACATAAATGGGGTTGTGTTCATGTAAAAGTATGTATATAATATTATCCTAAGTTTCAATCTAGAGACAAAGGAAATTGGTTCTCTAAAACTCCTTAGTTGCTAAAGTTTCTTAAAATTATAAATTAATGATTATTATTATTTAGATTTTTAAAATATTATGTGGTATTATTGTAACGTTATTTTTTTTTTTATAAAATCTAGATAATAATGAATTTTAAAAGATTTAAATCCAGAGAGAAAATATATCCATCTTTGTTTTTTTCTTTTTTGAATTTTTGCATATTAGCGGGCAATACGACTTGCAACCGGTTGAGCCATTTTAACCCGCGGCTGAAGTGGGGTGGACTATAACAAAAGCCTGTATAAAAAAAAGAAGAAGAAGTAGCAAAAGAGGCGGCATTATAGCACAAGGAACGCAACTATCAAGCAAACGTCAATTAAAAGCAACAAAGTAGAAGCACAATGGAAGCAACAGCAAAACAAAAGCAAAAAGTTTTACCAAGGTGAAAGAGTGTAATAAAACAAAAACATACACACTCATTTTTTTCTCAAAGCCAAAGCAAAAAATTATATTTACTCCCCTATTTGCTACTTACTATGGTGATAAATGATTAAATTCTCACTATATTTATTTCTCTTTTTCTACTTCTTCCAAATGCAAGATAACCCAAAAGGCTTTCAAGATTTTTCAATCAGTTAGGCTCCTTCTTTTACTATCCCTTATGGGAATGGTTGATAGGGTTCATAACTACTTTTATCATACTTTGGATGTTAACCTAGCCAACATTTTGAGCTAGCTTCATCCAATATTTTGCTAATTGAGATTGAACTGTGATATAAATTTGATGTATTTTCTACATCAATCTATAGGTAGTAATTCATTATAGTTGGATGCTTTAACATTGTATCAAGGTCCTGAAAAATACCGTAGCTCTATTTTTTCTTTTTTCATTATAAAAATCATTATAAGACTTAACCGATTCAAGAATTAGATCATTAAAATTATTGCATTATTGGTCTAGGATCAATCTTGTTGACTATGTATTCTTTCAAGAGTGGTATAGACTAATCATGATTCTATTATTAAATCAATCATATATTTGTTCCAAACTCCAAACTAAAGTAAAACTTCATATGAAATGATGCGATAAAAACAACGTATGACTTGACAAACATAATCACTTATAGATATTAACACCTACTCTTTTTATATTATCTAGAAATGAAGATGCTTCCGGCTTGAAATCCTTTATCCTAATGATACTTGTTGGATTCTAATGGAATTAGTTTGTGATGTAGTATGGGTGGAAAGTATTAATCTTTTTCTTAGAGGCAAAGGTCTAAGGTTTGTATAAATTAATAGATAACTTCATATATGCAAATTTTCGATCTAGAAATTGAAAAGAACTAATTTAAACAAGTTTCAAATACAAAGGATGAAATTTTTGATCAATTGGTAATGAAAGGTATTATTTATATATAATCTTTTCAATTTGAAATGAAATCCAATTTAGTGGTTCAAAGGGTTATTTGGTCCTAAATGTTTTTGGAACACCTCTAATAGAAGGATAAATAGTGTTTTGATGAAATAACTTAATTAACAACCTCTTTCATATATGAATCTATCTAATTTAAAGGGAAAGAACTTGTTCCTACCCTCTTTGAGGAGTTGATGTGTAACATCCTAGAACTTGAGAGTGCTACAAATCGCCACGTGTTCCTATTAGTTAGGAACACGTTAAGATTTTAAAACCAACTATAATCTCCAAAATCATTTGTAATATCTACTTAATAAGTACAAAACAATAATTCTCGTAATACATCAATCCAATTGATTTACAAGTGCATCACTTCAGCCACAAATATATTAAATAATTAGATATTGATCTTTTACAATATATAAAACTAATTGTCTCTTTTTCCCAACTCGATGATAGTAATTTCTATACTTATTGTAAATTTATCCAATTGATCTACAACTGTAAAAAAAATAGAAGAATTAGTTGAAGTCTAGTACGGGTGTATAAATACATATGGATGGCAAGCCCAATACATATACATACATTTAATGCAATTGTAACAAAATATAAGAAAACAATAATTTAATCATTTTTAATTTTGGCCAACAATCAACATAGGGGTACTCATGACGTCACCACACTATGATTTTCGTTCACAAATATAGATAAATATAATATAAGTTTTTTTTTTTTTAAGTTTTTTACATCCAAAGTCCATAGTCTAAATATCATAAAATTTAGAATTTTAGCTATGTCGTCTTATATGAAGGTTCACTAGGAAATCCTTACATATGATCAGTAATTGCTTCTCTAGGGAATTGCCATTGTAGGCTTCTAGAGCACGTAGGTCAAACAAAATTAGCAAACCATTTATTTAGGCCGAATATAGATTAGTTAAGTTAAATCTTATTTAGCTTAGTAAGCACAACCAGATAGACAAACAAGCACCATATACTTGGGGGTGGCTTTTTAACAGTTAATTGAAACTCCTCAACTTTAAGTCTCAAATGAAACAGCTCAAACCTCAATAAGAAAGAAATCGATAACCAGCACGAATTTATTTGAAATTAAAAACAAGCATATATATTAACCTTCAGATTATTATTAAATAAGTCTTGTCTATTTGTTACTCATGAATCCTATAGTAACTTACAACTTGTTACTATAGTTAATTTTATCAATTAAATGTTCCAATTAAAATTAATTGAATTTGTTCGATGGAAAGGGAATTCGACCCTAAATTGTTTAATTGTTTTGGCCGTAAACACTAATCAAAGCATTAGAGATTAAGTTGTTCCATCAATATACTTTAGCCAATAGCTACTATGACCAAAGCTTCATTTTCTAAAACAAAGTAAGTTTATTTACAATTACTGACATAACTTATATTAGAATAAGTATAATTACCTTAAGCTAAAGTATTAGAATAACTTATTATTATTATTATAAATACGCATGTCATCTTATTTGCTAAAAGGAAATATGAAATAGCAATTGGGAGCAGGGGAAGTAGTTCCATTTTGATAGGGAACGAAGTGAAATAAAACCTATTCAATTAATTCCATATATATATTTTGAAAAAGACCAAATAGCACCAATAATTTTCTTTACAAGAAAAGAACAACAATGGAACAAAGTATGGACCCTTAACAAGATTCGAAAACAATTAAAGTAATGAGTATAATTAGGTTACTTTATTCAATTACATATAATATTTACTTTATGCAAGAGAATAAATACTTTCAAACACTACAATATGTACTTAAACAGCAGAATACCATAATTACGTTATATTAATACATTTGCCATTCAATGTCAAACTCAAGACTATATAATACTCATCATATAATAATACTACATATATTATGTATAACTTTAAAGGTAGCATTGTTCCATTGAATTAATAATTGGCTATGCTTTCATTCCGTAAAAAGAATTTGAGGTGGTCTAGACTCACCGAAAACGGAGAAACATTAGTGCATGAACAAGTTTTGTTAAATGAGGAAGATTTAATGTGTCAAGCTTGATGACCAAAAAACCATGGCCGCTCGATGAAAGCCGAAGAATAAAAATGTAAGAACCAAGCAAAATAGATTTTAAATCAATGCAAGCAGTAAACGAGCTAGACAGAACTGAGTCAACTCACCGGAAGATATAACGAGAAATTTTTAGCTTGATGAAGTCGCTACCAATGCTGGAGAAGAAGACTAGAATGGATTGTTGGACATTATAATGTTATGGTTGCCGAAGAAGGAGGTGAAGACTAATAGCTGATCAACAACAATGGGGTTTGAAGTTTGGAGAAATATTCATTGTTGCCTTCGCCGGAGAAGGAATCGAAAAAAGGATAGAATGATCGCCATAGTGAATGCGAAGCCGAGAAAAGAGCTGGAGCGAAGAGCTAGTCAAGAAAAGTGATCTATGAGGTCAGTTGAAAGGGCCCAGTGAGCTGTTGAAAAAGGAGAGGGGATGTAGGTCTGAGAGAGATTGTGAGAGCCGGTGGAGAGAAGAGATAAGAGAGTGGGGTGGGGTTCGGTCAAGACAAATGGCGAGAGAGATTAAGGGAATGGGAGAGAGGTTGGTCTAGTGGGAAAGAAAATGCTGGCGAAGGTGGGGTGGGCTGCCGGTGGGGGTTGGTTAGTGTGGTAAAGGAGTGACGAGGGAGAAAAGTAATGGTTGAATTGGGGGGAGTGGGGTCCGAAAATGGCAATTGGTGAGAGGGAAAAGAAAAAGTGAGATGAGAGAGAAGGATAGAAAGAGAGGCTGTGGTGGAAAAATAAATGGGGTAGGGTTTCAGATAGGGATTAGGATATTCTATCGTATTCAAGAATTTAGGGTGTGTATTCAAGGAAATTGAAAAAAGAAAAAATATAATTAGGATGAGAATAAAAGAATAAAAATTATTAAGAAAATAGGAAAAGAATTAAAATATATAAAGATATAGTATACTAATATAAATATATATTTTATTTGTAAAATAAAATTATTCCATACGATAAAATTTAAAGTAAGCTTAAAATTACTTCAAGATTTATAAATTGAAAATTTTTCTTATTAAGATGCGTTTTATATAGACATGACTTAAATAAATTTTATTATTTAATTATTATTTTTACTTTGATTAGAGCGTTTCATAATAACTATTCATAATTTTTACATAAATAATCAATAAATTTATTTAATATTTATATCTATTTTTAATACAAATGACAAATAACAAAGCTAATATACCAACTCCAGTAGCCAATGCAATTATGCTTTTGCTCCATTAATTATTCTAAGATAAACTTCGAGTTAAGGGAAGCTCATAAAAGTGCAAGCGGGGCTAATTACAATGAGTAACATTTACCATTCAAAAAGGTTTATTCATTTTTTTTTTAAATTTAAGAAAAGGAAAGACAACTAATAACTGAGAATTAAAAAAAAAAAAAACAAAATCAGGAGCCAAGTTGATATGACCACTAAAGTCATATTACTATCACTCCGATTCGTTTCTTGTAGCAAGAAGTATTAGTGTTACAGGGAATAATGATATAAAGGAGTGGACAAATTTTCTAGTATCATTCTTGACAACCTAACTATTTTTCCCTATCATTTTCGCAATGTTTCATCACCAATACAGATGTCTTACCACCACCAAAACAAGGTGATGCAATTATATCACCAATAACTCCTAGTTCTGGATTCTCTGTCCAATTTAACATTGCATCTATGAATTTTAATTTGGTAGTCTTTTGTTGATGACCAATGATGACAAGGTTGAATTGATCTCCCAACTTCCGAATTTCATCTATTGCATCCTCCACATTGTTTGCCGTCACCTTGCGATGTGTGCCTCTGTTATTCTTAACAGCCCGTATCACGAACTGATCAACTGATGCAAAATCAAGTTTCATTTCTCTATCATCTATTATGTTTTCCTCCCCTATGTTGTTAGCTACAATAATCTGCAATAGCATAACCCTAACGTTAGTGTGTCCTGACATGCGAGTAGCTAAAGCTAATGCCTCGCGATCATCAGCACCACCCATAAACACCACAGCGATGGCACAAGAGAATGAAGAAAGGCTTGCGCATTTGCCCATACCCTTGTCGACAAGTATACCAACTGTACAAGGAGCGTATGCTTGTAGATTCCTAGTTAGATTTCTCAACGAGAAAGCTCGTGGAACACTAACTTCTTGGTTTCCATGAAATGGAACTATGATAAGAGACACCAACTCCTCTTGGGATAACCTACATATGTACTCATGTAAACTCTTAATTGGTGCAGTTATCACGAATGGTTTTACTTTTACCAAACTGTTTGAATTTTGGGAGTAATTCTCAAAAGCTTGCATGATGTGATGGCAATTCTTTGAAGTTCTCCCCTTTAGTTGTTGATCATACGGAGCTATGAATGGAGTGACACGACCGATGAGCTCATTTTGATGGACAACATGAGCACGTATCGGGCTAGTAATATTGGATCTCATTGTTTCAATAAGAGAAATGACACCGGTAACACTATCCTCGTTCTGGATGCAACAAAGAATCTGTAGTTGAACATCGCTTGCAGTTTTTTGAATGGATTTCATGCTTCTTTTACTCAATGATTTCTGTCGTATGGATAAATCGTATATTCCTTCAATCAGAGGTGAGAATATTCCCATCAATAATATCTGAGATAATACTAAAACAGTGTACGTCTTCACTTCTATATCCTGCATGGAAAGTTGTATGAAGATAGCAACAAGTAAGACAAAGAAAAATTATAGTAGATATTTAGTTTTGCGCTTTTTCTCATCATTTGATTTGCATGGGGCATGCATCAATCTGGTCAGTGAAGTAATTGTAAAGTATCTAATTTTACATTTACTATAAGATTATTCCAAAACACCCTGAAAATATCCTTTCATCTATGCACAACTTGCCTCAACATCCATCATCTTGAATTTTGAAAAATGTCCAAAAAAAAAAAAAATCTAGAATTATGAGATTTTGTGTGAGTGAAGTTTTATATGAATCATGAGAGATAATAAATGCTGATTTATAAAGTCAATAAAGCCAATATTAGTCAAGAACTTTTGTATATAATGGTTAAAATGATTTGTTAATCACTTATTAATTAGAGTATTAACTGTTTATTAACTGATGCGTCATAAGCATTATCTCTCAAATAATGTGATGATATTATCAATATATATATATATATATATATATGGAGTCATTGAATCTTGCTACCTTTGTATTTAACCAGGAAATGTAAGCGAAAAAGTCAAGTGGACCCTTGACATTCATCATAAGGCCAAGTAAGGTGGCATGCCCAAACTTGAATCGGCAAAGCATGGCTGCTGATAGAAAAGCTCCTAAAAACTTTGCTATAATGCTTAGAAAGACGCACAGGATGATCTCCCAAGAAGCCTTCAAATCCAATGATGAAACATCCATGGAATAACCAGCGGCAACATAAAACATAGGCATCAGCACATCCGTTACAAAATGTTCAGCCCTCTCACTAAGTGTCGCGCCGAGAGGTGGTCCATTTGGTATAATCAATCCCATAACTAGCACTCCCAATTGAATGGTGCCAAGCATGTCACCCACCATCGTTATGTCCAGAGCTGCAAGGAGAAGTAGCACAATATACTTCTCTTTCATTTGTTTGCCTTCCGGTGTCTTCTTAATTATAAGTTTAACAATTGGGAACGTAAAAAAACCTATCAACGACAAAAATACCAATGCAGACAGAAGAACCAATGTTGCGCTTGTATGTTGTGTATGTAATAGAAATATGATTATCCACACGAATGTGGATATCTCCGAAACCATAGAAGATGACATTGCAAGTTGAGCCAGGTCGGATGTTACAATATTGAGCTCATGAAAAGTATAACCAGCATGAGGAAATCGGGTCTGCGATAAGCTGCCTGAGAATAAGCACAAGAACAGTCCTGGACGCGATCTAAGAGAAGGTAACTGGAAAGTTGTCAACAAGATGATCACGAAAGGTGCCAACAGTGACGACAAGCCAATAATCGAGGCTCTTCTTGCAGTTCTTTGAAGCACGGATAGGTCCATTTTCACAGCCACGATGAAGATATAATAAGCCAACCCAAGGTAGGCCACTGTTCTTGTTAAAACCTGTTCTTGTAGTAGAGAAAATTTCCCTTCATACAACTTGCCATGCCTCTTTATGTGAGGACTTACTATAATTCCACCCTGAAATTGAGCATTACCCAAAAGATTCAAAATCTAAAATTGTCATTATAGAATAAATTTTTGATGATAACTAACGGATTATGCAACTGAGCTGCTTAAACGCGAACTATTTTGTGCTACTTTTAATGGAGATTCAATTAACAAGTTTAGCAACAGAAGGTACCAGGGCATTGCACACAAATTTGGGCTGCTTCAAAGGCCTCAGAACAATATACAATGCATGCGAAACCAAGCTCATCAGAATGACCTGCCTCATGAAGTTAGCGAAGGTATCGTCCTTATAATGCTCAGCACCGAGCAGAATGGTGTAACTTAGGGGTTTTCTGTGGCAACCAATTGGGCCTTTTGCCCTCTTTAACCACCCTTCTTGGGTATAGCCCATTGTGTCAAATTAGAAAGACTCACTGCTGGTAAAAGCTACACTATAGGAGAAACCTGTAAAAAATTGAACAAAGAAAAGGCAAGAACATTCAACATTCATCTCCTAGTATCCTTCGACATAAAATAAATCGAAGTCTGAGAAAACGCCTACCTTTATCGTACATTCTGGAGGTGCATCCAGAGGGTAGCCATTGAAATGTAGATAAAAGCACTCCCTTAACACAAATGGTTGATAATCTGGAAATTATAGGGAAGAAATTTTTTATTGTTTGGCGCTGGACACCGTGCTTTTAGTCTGAATTTCTTGTAGAGAAATTATAAAGAAACACAATTTGCCTGTAGCTGCAATAACCCGAAGCCCAACAATCGGCTAGGAAAGGTGTCCTTGGAACAAAATGGTTCTACTCTTGACAAATGTGTAATATCGCTCCTATCATCTAAGCTTCCGAAAATAGTAAGCAGCTATATTTCAAATATAGCCAGAGGATTACAGAACAAGCCAAAATAGGACCTTTCCTGAGTTCTTCTAATTGTGGACGTAAATGACTAAAACTGTTTTTTCTTGATATGGATTGTCTTTCTGACCATCCGTTCAATTTTTCTAATTTCTGAAATTGGTCGACAAAATTTATTGAGGCCATTCGGTGGTTAGTTGATGATGGTGCACTTGATTCGGGGATGAAAATGAAAATAAAAAATCATGAATTCTTTAGGAAAATTGATACGACACGTAATTTTTAATGTATCATAAGCTTGTTGCCAAGGACATCATTATCCCTATGATTTGAACACTATCGTGCTACTTAGAGGCAAATTTATATGGTAATACAAGTAATTATCTATCATCTACTATAATTATCTTCCATCTTTAGTTTTTTCTTTTTCTTTTTTTTTTTTAAAATTTTTTTATTTATTTGTTTATATGATCTAGGAGGACTTAACCAGACTCTGTATACTAATTGTTTCACCATACCGAGACACTCTCCGTATTCACTTTTTAGCAGTGAAACTTCCATCTTTACATATGCTAAATTTAGGTACGCCTATATTCCAGTTAAACTTCCACTTCAATTCTTTAATGGGTGGTATTACTTTGTTTTAGTATAATTTACACTTACATCATCAGAATATACTACAATTTTTATCATTTCCTATCTATTTTCTGATTCGATTAAATTAAGGAAAAAGAAGTAATCTTAAATTTGCACCTTTTTTTTATTTCCTAACCTAACTTTACCTCATCCACCTTTTTCCATTCTTTTTATTTATTTATTTTTCTCATTCCCCCCTTTTCCTTTACAAACAAGCCTTCCTATTAAGCCTCACTCATCTAAATCCATCCCAGTCCCCAGACGATGACTTTGTTGCTTACCCATTCACCTTTAGCCAAAGCGCTAAATTCCTTAAATTCGAAAAGGGATATAGACTGTGGAGTGTACTGTGGAAGTAAGAAGAATAGAGAGGGGAGGGACGTTGAGTTAGGACAGGAGAGCAAAGACAGGAAACCTCATTTAAGAAGAGTGAGTGCCCATATTGCTAAGAAGAGGATTGGTAAGCGAAACTTGTCCATCGTAGATCTTGTGGAAGGGAAGGTTAAAGAGGCTATCTTTGAATCTAAGGGCTGCGGTGGCTGGTCCAATTCAGCCTTTTTGAGTCCCCATAAGTTTCATAACGGTGAAGGCCCTGGAAAGGGTGTGTCGTAAACATCAACCCACGATTGTCTTCCTCATGGAGACAAATAACTCAAAGTCAGTATGTTGATCGGCTAAGAAGGCGCTTACGTTTTAGTCATTCCTTTTATATCGAGCCAAGAAGGTTATCAGGTGGCTTAGCTCTTTGGCGGAAACAAGGCGTGGAGATATGAATACTACAGGCAGATGATAATCTTATTGACAATTTGGTCAGAAGTAATGAATTGGAAAATCCGGTGGTTTTTTTCTTTGGGTACATGCTCCACCGAGGTTGGAACCAAGATTGGCATTTTGGTAGAAAATTATCACTTTATAAAGATAGATCCAGAGCATGGCTGTGTGTAAGGGACTGGAATGAATCTTGTCACGGGAAAAGAAATTCTGGCGAGTTCAAAGATTGTGGCATTCCAGCAGATGGTTTGAGATGCTAAATTGATTGATCTCGGTAGCCATGGTCAATTGTATACTTGGTGTGATCGACGTAGAAGAGGAAGGGAGGTAAAAGAACAGTTAGATAGAAGTTTTCTCAACAATGGGTGGCGTGGCTAGAAGGATATAAGTATAGCAGATCACAAATCTTCCCTCTATGGGTTCGGATTGTTCTCCCGTCAGTAAAAGAGATACTCCAGGCCCTGGATTGTTTTGGTTCGACCAGAATCGGTGTAGCATTGATGGGTGTAAAGAAATTGTGGAAGAGGTCCTAGTAGTGAGTGCGAAAGGCTTCCTAGATAGATTTGGGCTGATACAGGCCCAAGGGCCTCGGCCGTTTCGGTATAGTTTTGTCATTTAATCGATATACTCTTATTACATATATGCAAAAAATACAAAATGAGTAAATAGTTTATTTTATTATTAGTTTTCTTATTAAATAATAATAAATAGAGGGTAAATATATAATTTAAAATAAAGCAGTTACTTAAAGTTCTATTTGCTTTAATAATATATATATATATATATTTTAATATAGTCCTTGGTTCCTTCCAATATGCAAAAGTTATTTAACAATGCTACAGCCATCAATTATCTTAATTCACAAATCTCTTTTATACTGAAGATGATAGTTAACTTGCAATATAAGATAACTTCCAATATCCACTTTCTACTCTCACCAATAATTACGTCCTTAATGCATAGGATTTCATGGAGTGCATTATTCTCATACATTCTCATCTTTTTCTAATTTCCATTTTCCACTTGTTGCTTGCCACTTGCTCTTTTTTGCTTTGATGCTTCGGTACAATAATTCTAATTTTTCTTTTTTTCATGCTTTGACTTTTTTTTTTTTTTTTGCTTTTTCAATGGAAAATACAAGAAAAAGTTTACTACTTTGATCATTAGCTATGTGTTTTTCTCTTTTGTTTCTTACTTCTGTTTTTTTTTTTTCCCCCAAACACCTGTTTGTATTTCATGCTATTATTTTCTCACTCTTAATACTATTTCTGATTTTTCCATAAAAATGTGGGAAAAATTACTACTTTGATAATCATATATGTGTTTTTCTTTTTTTATGATCCTTTTCTAATCATGTATTTGTATATTCATGTCTTTATTTCCTCACCCTTTTAGTCTTTTTTTGCATTTTGAATAAAAAAAAAAAAGAATTCATACTTTAGACATCATGGTCTAATCCAGCCGGTAGTAATCAAGTTCTAACAGAATAAATCTTTCTTGGACATATTTTTAGATTATCTCTCTTATAGTTTTAGATGTTTAATTTTCTTTGGTGTTTTGACTTCAATGTATTTTTATTTTTTTTTAGAGTTTTGTTGTTTCAAAATGAAAATTTTGTTGCATTTATATATTAATTCCATACTTAAAATTTGGATAGGCAACACATATATTGTATTGCATGAAGTAAAATATTTCTTGCTTTTTCCTTTTAAGCAACGAAACTTTGTGAAACGGAGAAAATTTTGTTGCCTAAATCATTAGGCAACAAATTAAAAAACAAATGCAACCATTGTTCTTGGTGCCTTAGGCTGTTTACCATGTAAATTTGTTTTAACAACAATTCTGAATAGGTGTAGTAGTTCTTTATGTGTATCTAATGAAAGAACACCAATTAAAAAAAAAAAAAACTACTTTGGTGATTTCTCTCAATGTATGATTACTCATCATAAGGAAAAATGAACACACATAACTTTTCTTTTCTTAAATTTGCAACTTTTGATTCATAATACATGTATCTTTAAACATATAAAAGGGTTGTCTTACTATATAAGATGGATCGACTAAGTGGATGAGGTTAAAAAATAGTTTTTTCGACCTTAGACTTTTTATGTATTTGTATATGAAAATGTAAATAGAAAGTGAATTTTATCATGGGTTTTGACTTCTTATAATTTCTTTCATTTATCATCACATTTTGGTGTTGAAAATATAAATCTAAGCATTAGAATATATATATTTTTTACTCTTTCATATTTTGTATCATTTAGGAACCATATCTCAATTATTATTTCTCTTTTCATAGTTTTTTCAATGTGCAGGAAGTTACAATATAAAAGTGGTTATTTTGCTACTAAAAAGTATTAGCAAATTACAAGAATGTAAAATGTGGATCTTATAGAGTTTTTCATTTCTTATTTTATGTGCAAGGCCAGAAGCAATGCATATATATAGTTTGATTTAACGGCTCTATTATGTTCTAATTTTATCATACCACTATATTTAAATTTTGTACACACATTATGAGTAAATATTTTCTAGTATAGATTATGTTTAATCCTATGTTATAATGACTTAAAATTTTACATAAGACTTGCTTATTAAAATCTTATTACATACCACAATTAATTAAAAAATATGTAAATATGATAATGGTCAAAGATGGCATATTAATTGATTTAAAATAGATCCTAACCTTAAAAATTTTCAATTACATTTTTCAACATTTTTATTATAATCATATATAAACATCAAACATAAAATAGTTTCTACCTAATCCAATAACAGTTTGACATTTCTAGTTAAAGGGAAAACACAGTCCATGTTTTAATGCTGCTTAGGTCCTTCTTATGTAACATATATAAATGCCTTTAAATTATTCCAAATTTATCGGTCAGACCATGAATCATAATTAAAAAAGCTAACATTGTCATAATAATGCGATTCGATTTATTAATGCACTTAGCATTCTAAAATGAAGATGTCAATATATATATATATATATATTCGGCTAATAAATAATATATATGAGATATTAGGTTTTGAAGTTGTTGAATTAATAAAGTGATTTTTTTTTCTTTTGGTTATCAGTGATGTCGGTTTAATGGAAGCTGGAAGTTGATAAAAGTGCATATGTGTGAAGAAAACAACTTGTAAGATTGTGCGAATTAGGATTTCTCCATGTATGTGCAAAGTAAATGGAAACAGAGAGAATAGTATTTAAGTATTGAGAATATCACTTCTTGATTTACTTCATTATACAGGGGGTTTATATACAAAAGGGAATCACATGATGAAGATAAAATAGACTAACTAACCTGATTATATACCCCCCTCCACCACCACTCCACCACCCCCCCTCCCCTCCCTCCTTAAGTTGGACTTTGTAAAAGTCCTAACTTAGAGCAAAAATAAAGAAGTTGAGATTCACCCAAAGCTTTAGTCATAAGATCTGCAATTTGCTATTGAGTGGAAACATGAAAAATGCAAAGAAAGCTAGTGGAGACGTGATTACGAGTGAAGTGAACATCAACCTTGATATGCTTAGTACGACCATGGAAACAAGGATTCTCAGCCAGCAATTGAGCTGCTCGATTATCAGTGTATAAGGAAATAGGTAGACGAAAATCATGCATTAAATAAGAAATCCATAGCAATTCTTTGGTAAGAGAATCAATACTACAGCATTTAGCTTCAGCTAAGAAAGTAGATACCAAAGCTTGCTTTTTTGTTTTCCAAGAAACTAAAGAAGAGCTAAGAAAAACAAAATAGCCTGATAAAGATATGCAATCTAAACAACTAGATCCCTTAATCCGCATTAGAATACCCTAGTAACTTTAAAGAAATGGTTACTAAAAAAGACAACCCAACATTGGATGTTTCTTTCAAATAGCGTAAAACATGAAGAGCAAAGCACATGTGAGGAACATGCGTACGATAGACAAGCTGACTTAGTTGTTGAACAGCATACATAATATCAGGTCGAATAATTGTAAGATCAAGCAATCGTCCAACAAGTCGACGATAGAGAGAAGGATCTATAAGAGCTATACTAGAAGTATTATCCAGTTTAGTATGTGGTCAAAAGGGTACCTTAACTGGCCGAGCAACTGTTAAGCCAATGTCATCCAAGATGTCAAGAAGAAACCTTTGTTGGTTCAATAAGAAACCATCATCAATACGACATACTTTTATTCTAAGGAAGAAACGAATCTCACCCAGGTCCTTAATGGTAAAAGCATCATGGAGAGACTTCTTAATCTGTTCAATAGCAAATAAGGAATTTCCTACAACCAACACATCATCAACATATACTAATAAAGCCAAGAATTCATCACCACGAAATCTAGTAAAGAGAGAGTAATCATTATGAGATTGCTCAAAACCTTAAGACATCACAAATTTTGTAAACTCTCGATTCCACTGTCGAGATGCTTGTTTGAGTCCATATGAGGACTTAACAAGCTTACATACTTACCCTTAGGAAGCCATAGGATACCCTTCCGGAGGTTTTAAATAAAGTTCTTCCTCTAAAAAACCATGTAGAAAAGCATTGTTAACATTTAATTAATGTACAATTCAATGCTTGGATGCTGCCACAGCAAGTAAGACATGAACAATAGCTAGCTTAGCTATAGGAGAAAATGTGTGAATATAGTTTGTGCCTTTAATTTATGTATACCTTTGGCTACTAAGTGAGCTTTGTACCTTTTAACAGAACCATCAGGTTTATACTTGATTTTATAAACCCATTTAGAACTAATTGCTGTTTTTCCCGGAGGTAAGGAAGTTAATTCCTAAGTATGGTTTGATTCAAGACCAAGTAACTCATTATTCATAGCTTCTACCCACTTAGGATCCTTTTGTGCTTCTTGATAATTCCAAGGTTCTTAGATAGTAAAAACATTAGCTATTGAGATTACATAATCCTTAGGTAAGTGTTTAAAGTTGTCTGTGGTGAATAAAGGATATATACTAGAGGAGGAATCATTGGATGAGTGTGCTGTCTCAGAGTTAATGGAAGACACATTGTTCACAAAGTCATTTAACCATTTAGGAGGATGTTTGACATGTTTAGACTGTCTAACCAAAGGGGTATGTATAGTGGAAGGAACAAAAGTGGTCTCTTCAAGATTGGATGTGTTCAAAACTGGAAACAGGGGTACAGTATTTGGCACAGAAACCATAGAATCATTGTTGTCTTGGAAAGGAAAGATGTTTTCAAAAAACACTACATTACGACTAAGGAATATAGTGTTTTTGTCAAAATCATACAACCTATACCCCTTTTGATTTGGTGGATACCCTAAGAATATGCAATGATGACCTATAGTGTCAAATTTATCACATTTCCTTTCCACAAGAGTTGAATAACATAAGCATCCAAAGACTTTAAGATCAACATATCAAGGTGGTTGATTAAAAAGAAGTTCATAGGGTGTTTTCTAGTCAAGGCGTTGCATTAGCATACAATTGATAAGAAAGGTAGCAATCAAAATACACTCTCCTCGAAATGCTTTTGGTAGATTAGCATGTATTTTGAGAGCTCGGGTAGTATCAAGAAGGTGTCAATGTTTTCTCTCCATAATCCCATTTTGGTGAGGGGTATAAGCCATGGTTTTTTTTATGAATAATGCCATTAGTTTGTAAGATACCATGGTTTTTTGATGAATAATTCCATTAGTTTATAGGAAACGTTGACATTTTAAAGAAAGAAACTCACCCCCATTATCCCTTCATATTGATTTTGGACAAATATCAAAATGATTCTTGATGTATGATACAAAAGAAATTAAGGTAGAAAGAACCTGAAACTTATGTTGTAATAGAAAAGTCCAAGTACATCGACTCATGTCATCAACTATTGTAAGAAAGAATTTGGCACTAGATGTAGATGGTATATTATAGGGTCCCTACAAATCTATATGCAAAAGATCAAAAGGACATAATGAACATGATTTACTAATAGGAAAAGGCAGTTTATGTCTTTGCACGTAAACAAGTATCACGATGAATTATATCAACAAAAATATTATGAAAAGGTGAAACATGTTTAAGCCATGAATAGCCTATATGTCTAAGTCTCTTATGCATTATTTCAAAAGAAGACAGAGCATCATTATAGGGAGCTGTGTTGTTTACAACAGATACTATCTTAGAACCTAAGTTCTATTGTGTATTATTATGTTTAAATGAAAAATGTATAGACCACTTTAGACTTGAGATTTTGCAACTATATCTAGTGATTGATGGTCCTAAAATGAACAAAGATTCGAAGAAAATGTGGCAATCGGGTTGTTGTGTTTAAGCAATTGATGAATGGATAACAAATTGCAACTAAAGTTAAGAACAAAGAAAACATTGTATATTGTAATTTGATAAGTTAGCTTGACATTTCCAATCGTTTGGACTGTTTTAATAGTTCCATTTGGAAGTTTAACTAATATAGGCTTATGAAGTATGTGTTTAGTGGAGAAAATGTATGGGTAGGGAGTGATATGATCTGAAGCACCGGTATCCATTATCTAATTAGACACATTATTATCTAATTTGTTATAAGAAGCAACAAAAGAGTTTGGCAAAAGTGAGGTAGATTAACTTGTAAAATTCGAGCATGAGGGTAAATTAGCATCAACAACTGATGTTCCCTTCAAGAGTATAACAACTTCATTGCATACCCTGGCAACTAAGTTTGAATCATCTACTAAACTACCTTGACTCTGTCTGCTTGCAATTTGTGGTTTATCATCAAAAGGAGAATCATAAACTTCCTTTAAAGAATTAATTTGGCCAGCAAATTTAATAGCCTTTTTATCCTTAGGCCCCTTATACCATTCAAGAAACCTTATCAATTCAAAACAACTTTCAACAGTATGACCTGTCTTCTTGCAATGTATACAATTCATTCGCCTAGTTCGTTTGTCTCTTTTGTCGAAAGAATTAAATCTAGACTGACTTTTGACAGCAAATGTAGGACTTTCATCAATAAACGTAACTACTCCAGACATTTGTTTTTGTTTTTCAACTTGAAGCACCAAATAATATGCCTTATTAACACAAGGAAGCAGATCTAGTGAAAGTATATGATTTCTAATTGTCTCATATACAGCATCAAGTCCCATAAAAAATTGCATGAGACGACTTCTGCTATCAACTTTTACAAATTTTTCAAGAACACCACAATTACAGTCAAGTAGATCGTTTAAGCTTGACAATTCGTCCCATAACTTCTTCAATTTACTGTAATAGACTGTTACTAAAGTATTTCCTTGTCTTAAATTTGAAATATCATGTTGCAATTGATATATGAGAGGTCTATTGACCTATCTAAATCGCTTAGCTATATCTTTCCATAACTCCTTGGACGACTAAGCATAAATGAATCCCTTAGACAATTCCTTTTGCATTGAATTCAAAATCCAACAATGGATCATTGAATCACATCTAAGCTATCTTTTAAGATTTGCAGGCTTATCTTCAGGTTTCGTATAAGTACCATTTAAAAAACCTAGTTTCGATTTAGCTGCAAGAGCCAGTTTTATCGATTTACTCTATCCTTTAATTGGAGCTATTAAGAATGACAAATGCAATTACAATACCTAGATTATCCGAAGAAGATAAGAACAATGGATCATTATAGCTGGAATCAGTAGACATAGTGATTTCTCACGAAGCAATTAGGATTGAACAATCAACTAGTAAATAAAAAAGAAGATCAATGATGAAGAAAAGCCTTACAAGAATCAAGTGGATCTTTGCTCTGATACCATGTGAAGAAAACAATTTGCAAGATTGTACGAATTAGGATTTCTCCATGTATGCGCAAAGTAAATGGAAACAGAGAATAGTATTTGAGTATTGAGAATATCACTTCCTGATTTACTTCACTGTATAAGGGGTTTATATACAAAAGGGAATCATGTGATGAAAATAAAGTAAACTAACTAACCTAATTGTATAAACAAACTAAACTAACTAATTTGTATAAACAAAATGAATGAGAAAACTAATTGTACAATGTAGCACAATACACTAATATTTTCAATAACATGCGGCTAAATTGCAATGACTAAATAATTGCATGCATGTAAATGCTGGAGCTTCAAGCTCTAACTATGTTTTGCCTGGCTCTACTAGGAGTTAGGTTTATTAGTACTACTAATAATATTACATATTTACCCAAAAAAAAAAAAAAGAAGGAAAGTTTAAGGTGCTTATACTTTTTTCTATTTTTTGAAAAAAGAAATTGAATGCAGGCTTCACTTAATTAATAGTATTCTATGCATATGGTCATCAGAACCAATAACTAAACAAAAATATTGTAAAAAGTAGTTAGGTTTTGTTGGAAAAAATATGGCAATTCCTTATCATTTTATTAATGTTTCATCACCAATACAGATGTCATGCCTTTACCAAATGAAGATGATGCAATTAGATCACCAATAACTCCTAATTCTATATTCTCCGTCCAATTTATCATTACATCTTGTAACCTTAATCCGGAGGTCCTCTGTTGATGACCAGCGATAATAAGGTTGTAACCTTCCAACATTTGAATTTCATGTATTGCATCCTCCACATTGTCTACCATTACTTGACGATGTGTGCCCCCTCCATTGTTATTAACAGCCCTCAACATGAACTGATCAATTGCTGCAAAATCTAGCTTCTTCTCTCTGTCATCTATCATGATTTCCTCCCCTTTATTGTCAGCTGCTGTAATTTGCAATAACATAACACTAACATTAGCGTGTCCTGACATTCGAGTAGCTAAAGTTAGTGCCTCGCGATCATCAGCTCCACCTATGAACACGACAGCAATGGCACAAGAGAACGAAGAAAAGCGTATGCAAGCGTGCATGCCCCTGTCGACAAGCATACCAACTGTACAAGGAGCATATACTTGTATATTCCTATTTAGATTGCGCAATGAGAAAGCTTGTGGAATGGTAACTCCATGGGTTCCATGAAATGGAACTATGATTAGAGGCATCGATTCATCTTGAGCTAGTTTACACATGTACTCATGCATGCTCTTATATGGTGCAGCCATTACAAATGGTTTTACTTTGACCAAGCTATTTGAATTTTGGGAGTAATATTCGAAAGCTTGCATGATGCGATCACAATTCTTTGAAGTTTTCCCCTTTGACCGTAGATTATATGGAACTACAAAAGGAGTAGCACGACCTATGAGCTCATTTGGATGGACAACGTAAGCACGTATTGAGGAGGTAATATCGGACTTCATTGCTTCAATAAGAGAAATGATACCCATAACACTATCCTCATTTTGTACGCAACAAAGAATCCGTAGTTCAACATCACTTGCAGTTGTTTGAATGGATTTCTTGCGTCTTTTATCAAATGATTTCAATCGTATAGAAGAATCATACAAACGTTCAAGCAGGGGTGTTATCATTGCCATTACTATCATCTGAGATAATACTAAAATAGTGTAGGTCGTCTGTCCTATATCCTGCACGAAGGCGAAGGTGGGTGATAAGCCAGACAAGAAAAATAATTATAGTAGATATTCACTTTTGTTTTTCCCATTATTTGACTTCCATCCATGCATGCATTTTTATTTTAAAATATAAAATTTATGCCTGTGTATGTGTTTAGTTCCTTATCTTTGAAATTAAACTTTGGATTATCAAATATTTCAAACTATGTTTTTGGACTCCTTTTTTTACCATTTTATCCTTTAATAAAACAATAAAAAAAGAGAGAATTAGTTGTTAATATTTGCCCACTTTTTATTTGAGTTATTAAAAGTTTTCAACTTTTACAAAATTAGAATTTCTATTAACTCTGGCAAATTTTCCATCAACTCAAGTAAGAAAGAAAGTTAAACTTAAGTACTAAATACGTATACTTCTCTAGAAGAAGCTCTATAATTAAAAAAAAAAAAGACATATATAATCAAATTTGAGGGGAAATGGTTATATAAACGTGTAGATGCCATTATTTCTTCTTTCTGCTTCTTCTTCTTCTTTTTTTTTTTTTTTAAGAAAAATCTCAATTTCAAGGTAAGAGACTATGGAAGTATATTTCAATTTACTCTAAAGGATAATTTTAAGAAAACGTCAAAGCATATATACCATCACTCTTAGTATAACGAATTATCTAAGACTTAAAAATTTAAAGGAAAAATGCATATAAACTCCTATCCTTTAATTCAAGTTTAGATTAATCTTTTAAAATTTTAAAATATACTCTAAAAGCTCTTAAACTTTAATAAATTGATAAATAATTTCAATAGATACAAAATAACTATTTTAAACTTTGATTTTGATACAAAGCATTTCTAAATTTATCGAAATATGTTTTGAAACCTCTTAAATTTTGATTATAATGTGTCTTTCTTTAACTAAAAAAATAAAATATTTTTTATATTATTAATTTATTAAAGTTTAGAGGTTTTAAAACATATTTTGAAAGTCAAAAGTTAATATACATTAGATTAAAATTTAAGAGAGTTATTAACCATTTCTCCAAATTTTGAAACACTAGTATAATATTTAGAATAAAAAAAAAAAAGTGAAGATATCTTTAATGAGGTTATTGGACGATCTTCTTACCTTTCTTGACCAGGCCAAAAAAATGTAAAAGTCGAGTGGACCCCTGATATTCATCATAAGGCCAAGCAATGTGGCATGCTCAAACTTGAACCGGCACAAAATTGCTGATACAAAGGCTCCAATAAACCTTGCTAGAACACTTACAAAGATGCACAAGATAATCTCCCAAGAAGCCTTCAAATCCAATGATGAGACATTCGTGGGAAAACCAACGACAACATAAAACATAGGCATCAGCAAGTCCATCGCAGCATGTTCAATCCTCTCACTAAGTGTTGCACCCAGAGGTGGTCCATTTGGTATAATCAATCCCATAACTAGCACACCCAGTTGGATGGTACCAATCATGTCACCTACTATTGTTATGTTTAGAGCTCCAAGGAGAAGTAACACAATATACAGCTCGTTCACTTGTTTACCTTCCGGTGTCTTCTTAACGATAATTTTAGCAGCGGGGTATGTAAGCAAACCTATTAAGACTGAAAATCCCAACGCAGATACAAGAACTACTGTGACACTTATATGTTGTGTATATAATAGAAATACGATTATCCACGCGAATGAGGACATCTCAGCAACCACAGAAGATGACATTGCAAGTTGAGCTAGGTCAGATGTCATAATATTGAGCTCATCAAAAGCATAAGCAACATGAGGGAATCGGGTTTGCGATAAACCGCCAGAGAATAGGAACAAGAACAGTCCTGGATGCAATCCAAGAGAAGGTAATTGGATTGTTATCAATAAGATAATTGCGAAAGGCACCAACAATGATGACAATCCAATAACTGAGGCTTTTCTTGCAGTTCTTTGGACCACGGTTAGGTCCATTTTCACAGCCACTATGAAGATATAACAAATCAGGCCAAAGTAGGCCACTGTTCTCGTTAAAACCATTTCCTGTAGTGGGAAAATTTTCTCTTCATACAACTTGGAGTGCCTCTGTATGTGAGGACTCACTAAAATTCCACCCTGAAAATAGCATATATATGTGTATGAATCCATTTGGTCATTCTTGATTTTCATGCTGAATCATTCTTACCAATGATCAATTGCCACACAAGGCCGTTATCCTGATTATACTATTCTGCGAAAGTTTAGTTAAAGTACATGATTTTAGCCACAAACCTTTTGGCTTAATCTTAAAAAGTATGAACAACTCAAATTGACATTACAAAAACTTTTAGAACTAAATAAAACATTGGCAAAAAAAATTTAAAACCTAAAATTTTCATTATTTTTGTGTCGTTCGTTCAATTCATAACATATTAATTTTATACGTTAGACAATCAAAACCGAATTTACTAATAATTTGCAGCAACAACAGGATTATCCAACAAAAGCAGCTTAAAAACGAACAATTATGTATTAATTCATGGAAATTCAATCGATAAGTTTAACTAAAGTTCCTCAAACATATAGAGAAGTACCAGAGCATTGCACAAAAATTTGGATTGTTTCAATGGCCTCAGGACAACATACAATGCATGAGAAACCACGTTTATCAAGATGAACTGCAACACGAAGATGGAGAAGGCATCATCAAGATGATGGTCAACATCGTACGAAAGGAGTTGCTGTGTACTCATTCTCCGGCAAACAGTCGGGCCCTTAACCCTCTCTAGCCACCCTTCTTGGGTATAATCCATTACCTCAAACTAAAATGCGCCAGTTCTTGTAAAATAGGAACAACCTAGGAGATATAGAACAAAGAAGATGCAAATAATATTTACTTTTCGTCTCCTAAGATCCTTTGAAAAGAAATGAAGTCACTAAAATGGCTTAGCGACTTATAAAAAAGTGATTATTGAATTATTCTTTATTTTTTCCCCAACAAAAAAAAAAAAAAAATTGAATAATTGACGCGTGAAAATAACAAAGTTGGTGAACTGTGAGATGCAAAGAATGAACAATTTGAGACTTCAAGCACTAAATAAATGGAAAATTCAGAAATAAAATGACTAGTTTTCTGCTCTTCAAAGTGATTAAGCATCTCTGTAATCGAAAACGCTTCGAGTGAAAAGCTAAACAGAAGGAAGTCAAAAGCAAAACTGATGTAATTCGTTTTCTAAGTTTAATATTCCTAATATAGTGAATGTCCGAGGGGAAACGAGGTTTGCTTATAGCAGCAACCCTAAGTCAGTCAATGCTCCAGAACATATGGCCACGAGACAAGATTGCCAACTCTTGGCAAATGCGCCATTATCTTTCTCCAATCATCTAATCTTCCAAAAATAGTCAGCATCTATATTTCGGATATAGCCAGAGGAATAAGCCCAAAATAAGAACTCCCTGAATTCTTCAACTCTTGCTATAGAATTTCTCGCTGGCCATCCATTCAACTTTCTAATTATTGAAAATTGAGGGATAAATCAAATGAGGCCGGATTTTTAGCACTTAGCAGACGATGGCGCATCTCATTGGGGGATGAAAATTAACAAAAAAAATTCATTCTTTAGGGAACAATGTGATAGTTAAGTTTCCAATGGATATCCCGAACTTCTTGTGGCGTGAACACTGTTTTCTTATTGAGACATAATAAGTCCAAATTTGCCCTTTCCATCTCCTACAAGTAATAATTAGTCGGCTACCAAATCGTGGACTACTAAAACAAAAGGAATATAATTATATAAACAATTATTTAATGTATAAAATTTTATGTAGAGCTTCTTGCTTGATAAAATCTCATTGCGTATAATATCAATTGGATAACATTAAAATATGATAACGATGAAAGATGGTATAATTGATCTCGAATAGATCCAAAGCATAAAATTTTTTAATTACAATATCTTTGTTTACTCGTTCACGCGCATACACACATATATATATATATAATATATAAATATATTTTCACCTAATTTAATAATATTGTGATATTTCTAGAGATTCTAAAACATGTTCCCAAGTTTTAAAAGTTTCGCAGGTTTTTTAAATAAGAAGTATAAAAGCCATTAAATTGTTGTATGGATATTTATAGGACTATGAATTGTAATTTGAAATTACTTTATAATTATATTAAAGGATGATGCATCCATGATCTACGTTATGTGTGCAAAAAAATATATAAAAAAAAGCTTGAACTCAATAATATAGAAGAATACCAATAATAAAATTTCTAAGGAAAAATTTCTTATTACTATAGTAAATGTTGATCAAATAAAAAGTGTAATAAATTTTCTAAATAATAACAATGTTGGCTAATCAAAATAATTGATAGATAAAAAAAAATAGCAACCATAGAAATAAGTGTGGCAGAAAATAGTTATCATATTATTAGATATATTTTGTAAGTAATGAGTAGCAGTTAAAAAGTTTATGGGATGGGTTTAGATTCTTTTGGTAACTACCATGCTAACATTTTTAGTAGTTAAAATTATAAGACACTAAATTGTTAGTTGTCACAGTTAAAAATGATTTTTTCTTTAATATAATAGATATAAACACTAACATTATAAACATAGTCTGATTTACTTTGTTGATATTATTAGCATTGCATAGAGAGAAGTATTACCATTTTTAAATGGTTGAAAATTCCCATAATAGTAAGTTTTGCGCCTAATTTTGCAAAAGAAAACACATGAGCTAGGTAGTATCGATTGTAGCACTAGTAGATCAATTGGGTAGCTTAAGAGATATTGAGAACCTTCAATATCAACACCTAAGAGAATTTAGGGATATAGCACATACATTGGATCGATAAGGGGGTTTGAGTCTCAAGGGTGCATCCCTATCTATGAAGGCATCCAAGGGCTCTTATGAACTAAAAATGGCCTTTAGGATCTAGCCACTTGGAAAGCAACCATTCTTAGTTGATACTTCTTTCCTTAGATAAAGATAGATCGATGGTGGATCTTTCTTGGTAAAAGGTAAATATCTTGTGAGGGGTGTGAATCCCTTAACTGTATGGGGATCCTTTAAGATCAAAGCAACTAAGGGATTCTTGGAACCATTCTATATTATGTACTATGTACCTTGTAACCTACATATTTTATGGGGTATAAGGTATCCTATAGAACTTGTATTTTTTTTTTTTCATATTCCCTTAAAACTTTGTGTTAAACGTATAATTAATATCTAAATTATAACTATACTATCGCTAGACTCACTTGTAATAATTTGTGTATATTGCAACACATTTTAAATTGAGACTATATAAACTTTGGTAAGTAAAATAGAAAATATTTCTACAATTAAAAATGTTAAAATTCTTAGTTGGATCATACTTAAATTTCTTTTATCTTTTCTTTTCAAATAATTATTAGAAATTTTTTATTAAATTGTATGATTATTATATGTAGAATACAAAGACTATGTACAAATTATTCCAATATAATATTATATGATAGGTTAAGAATTGTGATATTTTTAAGACTTTATTAGACTAGAGCTAATAAAAGAAGAGGGAAGAAGAAAAAAAGCAAGGATAGCAAAAGAAGAGAGAGATTTTAACAAAAAGAAGAAGAAGAAGAAGAAGAAGAGAGATGGGACCAAATAGTCAACACAAGCAATGTATAATTTTATTATGAGTTGAGTTTTTGTTGTTATTTTCTTTCATAATGAAAAAAATAATAGTATTAATATTTTATTTATTAATATTATTTAATTATTATAACAAGATGGATATAAGGTACCATAAAACCTATACCTTATATACTTTAGAGTATAGCTTTCAAGGATGGATAACGTATTGTGACTTTATAATTGTATTCTACCTTGTCGAAGTATGTTTCAAGAAACTATTATCCAAAATCTATTCAGTGACCCTTATTACCTACCCAAACCTACCTGGCAAAGTAGGGTCTGAATAAATACCTTATAAACAAGGTTCATAGCTTACTCTTAATTAAAGTTTCATATTAATTGTATTGCTTTCATTATTTTTTTTTTCTTTCAAATTATGCTAATCACTTGGAAAAGTTAGTCGAAATATGATAATGATCAAAATACTAACATAATATTAATCTTGAGGCAAACCATTAATGTAATTTAATATTAACTTGATATAATAATAAATCCATAAGGACATAAATGTTAAAGAAGAAATACCATTGAGTGAAGCAATCATAAAAATTTTATTATAACTATGTCAAGCAAATGTTTATCTCCTTAACAATATATCTAATCACTTCCTTAAAGCAGACATAAAAATCTATATAAATCATACTCTAGCAAACCTAGAGAGAAACCATAACTCCTACCTCTCTTTACTTTTCTCCGTGAATGAAGAATGTGAGAATTGCACAAATGAGAAGTGGAACATATAGTCCTAAATGGAAGCAATAGATTTCACCATCATGCTTAAATTCTTCACCGATTATCTTGGCATTTGGAATTGTTTAAGCAATATATATATGTAAGAAAAGGATTAAGAGGCTTAATTTTCTCATTAAAGCCATTTTATGTTTAGAATCCAAGGGTTTTGCTATAAATAAAGTTATATTTTAGTTAATTTAGATGCGTTCATGTTATTTCACTCAATACCTTAAGATCCTAAACATAAAACTAATAAAATTGAGCTTCTTAGTCTTTTTACTATGCATATATATTGCTCTTACCAACCTAATGTTTAAACATCAAAGAGGAATTCAAGCCATGATAATGAAATCTATTGCTTCTCTTTAAGATTACCTTAACCCTCCTCTTATCATCTATGTGATTCTTATCATGTTCAGCTTTCATTAGTATATATGTTGCTGCAATGGTTTAAAATGCCAAAACATTGATGTAGAATTCAAGTATCATAAATATGTATGGACATGGACATGACTAAAACCCTAAAAATAGACATCAAAGTATCACCTTTTTCTAAGACTAAAAGGAATTGTTTTAGCAAAGAGTAAAGTGACATAATAAGAAAGAAGGGTGATTTTCATAAGATTCGACATCCTAAAAATATGGTGAGGAATAATAAGGGTAGGTGCAGCTTAATTTTCTTTGGTTTGATATTATTTTAGCCAAAACAAATTGAAAATATGAAAACTAATCAAATGGGAAAAAAAAAAAGTCCAATCACATAATTTTATTATGGTGTTATCTATGAATATCATTATGTTATAGACTATATTAGATATGTGCTCTATTATATGGAAAGTTTAATGTTATACTATACATATGTAATTGGATATATATTTATAGTTACAAAAATACACTATTTTAGATATGTATATGTATACATATGTTTTATATATATATGTATGTGTTATGATTGTCTTCTTAATTCTTGTACTTAAGTTATGACTATATAGTAATGTACACAACTTAATTTTTTAGTTTGTGTAATAAATATCCGTATCCAAATCTAACTAAACATTTTGAGTTTAAAACTTCTTAAACTAAAAAGAAACCCAAAAATAAAATTCAAAAAGTTCGAGTTGGTTTGGTTTGGTTTTAGGCCATATATGTTTTAGGAGAAATTATAAATAACTCGCTTAAACTTTGATTTAGGAGTATATTGACCTTATAAACTTTTAAAGTATGATTTTTTACCTCTTAAACTTTAATAAATGATCAATATAAAGGATATTTCTTTTTAGTTAAAAAGGTTACATTATGATCAATGTTTAAGGGATCTTAAAGAACATTTTGATTTTTAATAAGTTTAAAAGGTGTTTGCACACTAAAATCAAAGTTTTAGAGGTTTATTCTTAATCTACGAGATTGTTTACTAATTTATAAAAGTTTAGGAGGTTAAAAATTATAATTTAAAAGTTCAAGGAATCAATTCACACTTAAGTTGAAGTTTGGGCAGGGTAGAACGGGTGGTTATTTGCATTTTCCTCAAGTAATATATATACATTTATATATAATCTATAATATTTGTAACATATATAATCCATATGTTATATATATGTGCATCTATATGTTATATGTATAATAAATAGATTAAATATTTATATAATCTAGAATATATGTCATATACATTAATATATACTAGCGGATGCAACACTCATGATGTGTGCACAAAAAATCAATTGAGTGGTATAATAAAATTTAAAATATAAAAAAATTATTATCGAATAATATAGATAATTATGCTTGTGCAAAAAAATCAATTGAGTGGTATAATAAAATTTAAAATATAAAAAAATTATTATTGAATAATATAGATAATAGATTGTGTTAAGAAAAATGAAAAGAGTGGCAATATGTGCATATCATGAAGAAACTCTAAATGAAGTGAAATCCTCTTGTAAATCAACACAAAAAATATTAGTAAATAAGTATCCATAAGTTAACAAAAAGATTGGTAAAAAAAATAAATATTACTAGCGATATTTTATTGTCTGGAGCTACCTAATTTATGTCTCTCAGGTAGAGATAGAGAGAGAACGGAATAAAGTGGAAGGAACTAAGGAAGGATATTGGGAAACATAAGATGGCTTTTATATATATAAGGAGAGAATGGAATGAATATTAGAAAATGAGGGATGCACTTTAAGCATGAAAGTTTGAGTTGGTGGGGAAAATTACTAATTTAGTGAAATTACCATAAAAAATCTTTTATAGAAAATTATCTAATATATAGTAATTAATTTTACGAATGTAATTTAAGGGTATTTTAATGAATTTTAGAAAGTGCGACTTTTGCAAAATTCTAAGTTTACCTTAATTTGATTTATTTTATCTATTTTGGAAAATAAGTTTCCCTAAGTAGTAAAAAAAAAGTTTTTAGTATCATATACATAAAAAAGAATAAATTTAAATAATAATAATATTTTTTTATTTATGTACATTAGAAAGCATCATCACTTTTCATTGTTTTTGGCTTTTTCATTTATTAAGTGAATCGCTAAATAGACCAAGAAGAAGAAAATAAGAATAAGAAATAAATAATAAAAAAGAAAGAAAAACATAAAATAGGAAGAAAAGGAGGCATGCCAAACCTAGGCTTTGAAGAGAAGTGGGTGCATAGGTCGATTTAAAATCTAAGTATGGAGCGGGTTCTTGGCTTGCATTCGGGTTATGAGTACAAGCTAAGTGCAACAACCAAAATGATGTCTCATAGTGATTTTTGAGCAACAAATCAAGTAGGTAATCACACTTTTATGTGATTTGTATTGATGAATAATGGAGTTTTTAGTGGTTTTCAAAAGTAGCAACCATGGTGTTGTTGGTGGTTTTTGTTGAGTGTGATTTAAAGTAGAGTAAATAGGTGTTTAGGGGTTTTGGGGTTGCAAAGTTTGAAGATGAGGTTGGTTTGCTTCGAAAACTACCAAAAATGATGGATTATGGAGAGAGAAATTAAGTGCTCACATGTTGAAGATATAAAGAGAGAAAACTTTGATTTTGCTTATAAATGATGTTTTGAAACTTGCTTGTCTTGTAAAATGATCCCCATGCCTCTTTTTATTCTTGATGAAGCTTGGTTTGGAAAGAGGAAGTCAAAGAACGAATCAATTTGGTATTTTTAATTAATGGGCATTATGACGAAATTAATTTAAAATTAATCAAAACTTGTTGTAATTTAGATGAATCTACAAGTCAAAACATGTTCCTAGACATTTATTCTTGCTTAAAACATCAATTGGAAGCTTCAAAAATGAATGAAGAGATTAAATCAAACTTGGTCAACATGGATTAATACCTATGTATTTAAGTTTTTTTAAATCTTTGACATCCTATTTAATTTATGTTTCTTTGTTAAAAATCACAATTAATGGGTCAATGATAATCTATGCACTTTTGCTTTCATAAAATTTGACTAGAAGTAAGGACAAAAGGAGATAAGTTACCTCCTTTGGGAGTCAAAATTGATACCTTCAAATTTTCCATATACCAAACTAAGTTGCATATCACTAGACTAAAGTTGTTTCTTGGTCCATGTTTATACATAATAACATATATTATTTAGAGCCAACCTTAACGAAGGCCTAATCAACTTTGAGCCTTAAAAATTTGTTTAAGCCTTTTAAGTCTTGATAAATTAATTTACCTTCGCTTGCAATTATTTAGTTGACTAGGCATATGTGAAAAAATATTTTAAAAAAGAACTAATTTGCAAAAATTACAAGCTTAGTTCCGTTTAGTACTTCCCTTTTCTAAAAATTTCAAATACTCATAAAATAGTTAATTTAAGTTTGATTGAGGCATCGTTTGTTACTACAGTCAACTTAAATTGTTTTTTTTTTTCAAAATATTTTAAAATTAAGCAAGCCAAACCTAGTGTGATAATTATTTTTCAATAAAAATGCCCATTTTACAAAGAAACTGCAATTCCACTAAATCGCATGTGCTTATTTGATTCCCAATTTCGCTATTTGACCCCAAAACATAAATTAACCCACAAAAATGAGACCTACTAACCCTTAAATGACCCAAGACCTTATTTTATAAAGAATCCTATTTTTCTCTTCTTCTTCTTCTTCTTCTTTAGTATTTTCTTCAATTATTCAATTTTTTGAAAAAAATTTGAATTTTCTATTTTTTTTTTCTAAATTTTCTATTTTTTTTTTATTTAAGACTCTTTTCTTTATTTTAAAAAGTTTCTAAAAATACAAAAAGGTAAAAATTGGGTATCTACATCCTTTACCTATTATTTGGACAAGGGATGCAGTCATTCTAACTTGCCTTAACTTTTGAGAAAAATTCATTGGTTAAGCTTGTACAAGCAAATCGATATATCTTGAATCACATATTTGATTAAAATAATAGAATGCTTCCAATAAGGAAATGGATCCCTAGTTGATTAACAATGTAGATACCCTATAAAAATAGTTGTCTACAAAGACTAGGTCCCTTACTTGGGACTACGCTATGAAGCATTATTTTTGAAATAGGATATCTAATCTTTGAAGATCATCAATGATAGAAATTTCATGATCATCAGTATAACTCAAAATTATTATCAATTATGTATGTAATCAATTGGTTTAGTAATATTTCAAATAGAAAATTAATCAAGTTGGAGGTCGAATTCATTTAAGAAGTTTCATGAGTGATTGAATGGAAAATTGCATATCCAATATTATTTACAAACTATAATAAATGTCAATTTTTTTTTTTTTGGAGATATAAAATTTTGAAAAATCATATATCCTTAGCAAAATTCACATGTAGTTAAAATTTCGAGGACTAAATATTTTTTATTCTATATTGTATGTCCCAAAAATAACTAAGAAGGGAGGAGAAAGGGTAGGGTGTTGAATTGATTACAATAAAGCTTTGAACTTTTTTCAAAAAATAAGATTAAAAATATCCTCTTTGATTACTTAAGCAAGATTAGGCATGAAACAATGTATAATCAATAATAAAACTTGAAATAAAGAGATTAGGTTTAAGAAGATTAGGTAAGAGATTTATACTATTTTAGCCTTGTGCCTACTATATTTTTTAAGCTCTATTGCTGAGGACATGGTAATCTTCGCCGGTGTCATTCTATTATCCACTTTTCACTAACTTCAATAGAGGGAAACAATTTCAAATCTTTTTGCTTTGTCTCACTAGGCTATCTTTACCTATACACAAATTTCTAGAAATTTGAACATCTCTCTAATACAAAGCCTATTATATAAACAATTGTGTTTGCAGTAATTATAAGCCCTAAAGTTAAGCCAAATGATCATAGGATTGAACTTAGTACATAAAGTTTAGAACGATTGGTTAAAGGATTCGATCAAACCTAAATTATAAATTATAGATAGAAATATTAGTAAAAATAACCACGTAAACTTGAATTTAAGAAACTAAGTAATAAAATAGGAGACTATAAAATTTTTAAATTTTAAGTATAATAATTATTAATTATCAAAAAGGCAAAAAGTGTAATCTAATAACTAATAAATTGCTAGAGATAGATTATATGTATATTAAAAATTATAGAATGATCTAAAAAATAATAAGGAATGTTCACATATATCCCATATGTATTTATATATAGGTAAAAATACGTGAAATTACTTAAATTAGTTAGAAACTTATTAAATAATTAAAGAAAATTATTAATTAATTAAGAAAAAATTAGAAAAAAATCAAAGGAATAGGGAATAACTTGGATTTGGTCGTGGCAGGTTAGGAAGTGAAGAAGAAAAATTAACCAATCAAAATCAAGTAACACAAAAGGCAAAATTTAAGGGATTTGGTAATGTCTTATCCAATTAAATGCATAATAATTATTGCAAAGCTCTATAAATAGGGAGAAAAGTTACAGAACTCATTTGAATAGTTAAAAGTTAGAAAAAATTGGGAGCATCAAAATTTGAAGAGGAAAATTAAGGTTTAGGAAATTATTAAGGAAATCTGTATAGTAGGAGCTAGTGAACTAAACTCACACACCACCATCACTTGAGACCGAACCACCACCACCACCCCACTCCAGACCCATCACTTAGACCGACCGACATACTTGGACCGGTGTTGGAAGCCCAAAAGTCATCGGACCGGGTGAGTTTCCCATCTGCTCCGATTTTGTATAATGTCTTAAAATTATTTATTTTGCCCATAAAATTATGAAATTTATTATTTTGAGGTTTTATTGTATATAGATTTAGGGAAAAATAGTGATTAATTTTAATCACGTGTGAAAATATAGAGTTTTTAAAAAATTAAACAAAACCGAGCATAATTAAAATTAAAAATAAATAAGCTTAGGAGTGTAGTTTGGAGCTTAAAATTTTTTTTTATAAAATGCTTAAGTGATATAGAACAGTGCTATGAAGCCTTTTTTTAAAATTTAATTTTCGAAATTTTTAAGTAAATTTTTAGCCTTAAAATGATAGAAAAATTAGGTAATTTTAGGTTAATTAGGTGATTAAGTGATTAATTACTGATTTAGATGGTAATTAGATGTTTAGGGATGTTAATCTCTGATGTGGAAATCTAATCCTAGTCTTTAAAGTGTTAAGTGTAATTAATATAGGAATTATATAGTAATGGTAGGAAATTAGGAATATGTGGAATTGGAAATTTAATAAATATGAAAAATTAGATTTATTTAGATAATATAACAATAAAAATCAATATATAATAAATCTGAAACAAAATTTAATTTTAGGTAATTGTACAAAAAATGTAAGATTTTCTCATAGCGGGAGTAAATCCGGTACTCCAATTAGGATTAGAGTGTACTGAATAGTTTAAAACACTAAATTAAGACTCAATATGATATTAGAATACTCGAGCTTAATGTGATTAATTTCACATTAGGATTCGAGCATATTTAGGATTCCTCATAGTTAGATACAATGTAGAATCAAAACTGGAATCTAATTTAGAAACCGAACCTCAAAATAAGGTAGAATGAATCATTAGTAAATAATAGATATACATGGAGAAATGAGTTAACTTATAACTTAGAATATGAATAACTAAAGTATAAGTACTAAAAAGATGTATTTGTATTATAGGATACCTGGAGACAAACCGACTTGCAATTAAGTGATTGGGCAACTTAGAATTCCAAGTTGGGTTATTACTTACTATATTGGAGTACTATTTTATGGTACTCGGAGACTTACGATTGTATATGATTATGACTATAAGTAGTTTATACATGTGTTTGAGTATTTGAATTCGTGTTGAAACTTATAATATGATTGATTTTGTATTATGATTGAATTGGTGTGAAATTGTTTGAACACCTTAAATGGAATTTAATCTTATTCGACTCTAATAACTTAAATTGTCATGCATTGCAACCCTTTAGGAGATAATTAGGATTCTCTAACTAAACACCAATATCTTTGATAAAGATAGCGCTAGATAGCAATTGGTTTTGTCTCCATCCTTAGCCAAACTAAGTGATAGGAGAAAAGGTCGTGGTGAGGATAAGGGCATTGGTTCGAAGGATAGTCTTAGGAGGAACAGTGTCTCCATTGTATAAACTTGAGTTTAGTTGTGAGTTGTTGCATAATATAAAAACTCTTCAACTCGGATTAGAGCGGGTGAAATTTTTCTGATTTCGCAATGGACCGAATTGTGTTGTGTGATGATACTTGCTTGTTGCATTTCATAAAAATAATTGCTTGTTAATCTTGTTTGTGTTTGTATATATTCATGACTCTCCAATTCAACTTATTGAGCTGTAGTTGCTCATACCCGTATAGATCATTTTGCAGGTCCTGATCTCTGAATACTCTGAGTAATATACTACCCTACAACTATCTAAAGGTTAGTTCTTTTGAAGCTTTTGAAGCTTGGTGTGTGAGGATCAATTCGCTTAGTAGTGGATGTATAGCTAGAGTGTCCTTTGTAGCTTAAGAATGAAAGATTAGTAGTCGTTATGTAAATTAGTGAACTGTTATGTTAATGTAGAGTTTCTTAGGAAGTGCTATGGAATGTACATATAATTATGTATATTGATATAAAATTCTTAATAATTATTGTAACTTTAGCTAAACTCTTAATTGAACTGTTTATTTCAAAGTGAGGAGTCGTCGATACCTTGTGTAGATCATGTCTATGGTAGGTATTATGAGATCAGTTACTATTATAGAATAGTTTATACGGCAGGACTGTTGCGACTTTGTGACTTTGGGGCGTAACAGTAATCATGATGACAAAATACAAAGATCCTCTCAATGAAAGTACACAATAAAATCAGAATATGAAAGTAAAGTAAATAGTATTGTTTCTAAGTTAGATTCTAAATATGATTCTGAATTCTCTCGAATGTCAAGTTTTCAATAAACGAATGCAACTCTAATCTGTTGATTTATATTTTGAAAATTTGAACTCCTCTTCTTTTAAGTCTTTTAGAGTAGCATCTCTCTGTTAGAATATTATATAACTTTTGATTAAATCTTGAATTATTTTGAAAAAAATATTGATTTAGCCATTGGTTGTTATAATTCCTTGAGTTGTGGAAGTTAACTCATACTTGGTCTTGAATTGAATTTAGACGTTACAATGCTGCTTTTATATTTTTCAAGATCTACAAGTATTCTTGTCCAAAAACTTTGGTTATTTCTTGTATTCAACTGTTGTAATCTTTGAAAAATTGGACTCCTTTTTTTTTTTCTAAAAATAAATATCTCCTAAAAATTAGGAGCAAATCTTGATCCTTGTTACTCTTGTATTTGAATCTTGAAGCTTCGAATATTTTCTTGATGAATAATTGCACAAATTTCCTTGTATCAAATTTGATTTGTTTTAATTAATCATCTTCAAGATTTTTTTTATCTTAGGTCCTTTCAAATTTGAAAATATGGATAAGATTCATTTTCATCTTCAATCTTTCTTCTCATATCTATCTTGATTTGAACTTGAAAAATATCTAATTTTTCTTCCCACAAAATCCTTGAATTTTTCTTAATAGAAAACCTTTAAATAAGTCTTGAAAAATTTGATGAACAACTGTTAATATGACTCCATCAAATATTCATCCATAACTATGATGGATACGTCCAAATTATCTTATCATTATTTTTAATTAATTAATCCTCCTTTATCTTGTGGATTTAATTAACCAACTTAGTGGAACGTGTTACATACATTATCCAAATATATTCAAAAAGTAGAAATGGGCCTTCAAACAATTATAAGCCTAATATATTTCTTAAAACATTATGCTCTGTAACTTTTGATACGGTATTTGAGATTATGAATTTATCTTTGAATTTGGTTTTGATTTTCAAAATTAGTATTAAAGCAGAAATTTTATCTTTTGTTTATTAATTTGCATACTTAACAAACTTGATAAATATTTTTACTCTTTTATTATCATCAAAACACTTATAAGAGAATTCAACATATATGTTTCAATTTAGCATCATTCATCAATATTTATCAAACTTTTACAAAGGTTGTTATAAAATAACAACTTATTTATTTCACCAAAGATGAGATAGTAATATGAAGAAAGTTAAGGTACAATCAATAAAACGGAAAGAAAGTGAAATTTGTGGCACCTATGCTATTATTCAATTTATGATAGCGACTACTATTATGGAGATTTTAATTTGTCTTAATTCCAGCTTAGGGACTAAAAGGAAAAGAAAAAATGAATGTTAGGTGTCAAGCTTGAATTTTTCGATATTCATTTTTCTTAACTTGATTTAAATTAAACTATATGCCCACTTAGTTCAACCCCTAGAGTAAAGTTAAGGAAAACCTAATTTCTTTATATTTTGGAAAAACTTTAGAGTTGTCATTCAATGGAACTAGGAAATATGATTAAATTAGAATTAATTAGATAGATTGGTTCTAATTTATTTACTAGCCTACAATTTTGAAAATTGTTTGAAAGATTTTCAAAAAACCAAATATCATAAGTTTAAGGGCTATCCTATTAAACCCCATGCGTATACCATTTGAACCTTTTGAATTAAGTTTATCCTTTAAATTACCTATTTATTTTAAAGATAAACTAATTTACATATATAAATAAAAGACAAGATAGTTAAATGTATTTATTTATAATAAAGATGAAAAAAGGAAAAAAAATTATATTTTAAGTTATCCCATAATTGCTTATAGATGTCTATGTACTTATTATTGGGGATTAAACTTTTCATAGTTTATTTTTGAAAATTTAGGTGTGTAGGTTTATTTTAATTTTGAAAATTGATTAAGTTTATGTTTTTTACTCATTCATTTTATTTTATGAAAATTCTAAGGAAAAGTTCCTAATTTTGTGTCATTATTTTCTTGAAAATTCTAAAGGCCCTAATTTTAGAAAAGGGGTTTATTATTTTCTCATTTTGGAAAATAGATTTTTTTAAGTGATCAAAAAATATATAAATATATTATATATATGTTTATTTTTAAGAAGGAGAACTTTGAAATTAATTTATAAAAATGAAGACTTTTTTTTATAGAAGAAAAAGAATAGACAAAGGTATCAAAATTATATATATATATATATATATCATAAATTGAAACAAAACATAAAATAAATAAATAAATAAAACTAACATAGGCACAAAATTTAGTCAATATGCGGGTCAATGGAGTGGACTTAGATCAGGTCCAAGGTCGGATCTAGAGCATTAAGTGGGTCGTATTCAGATCTTGAACCCAAGTCAATAGTAGTGCCATTACTACTCCTCACAATAGCTTCTGATGGTCTATTTCAATGGGGAATTGAAGACTTGTGAGGTTTTAAGTGAGTTCGGGAGTGGTGTAGTAGCTTGAAGTGGCCATGGAAGCTAAGAGGTAGTTGGCGATAGAGAGAGAGAGAAGGCATTGTACGAGGCGGATGGGTGATGTACAAAGGTTGAAATGTGGTCGGAGTGAAGTCCTAATGAGCTACGAGCTTGCTAATGGTGGTGAATTTGGATGGGATGCAATGACTCATGATGGAAACGTGGTGGTCACAACTATCTTAAGATTTCGGGTTCCTAGATGGGTTAAACAACTAGAGGGTATGGTGGAAGAAAATACCTATAGCTATTGGAAGCTTTAAGTTTGGAAAACACCATTATGGCGGTGTTTTACTTGGAAAGTAGCTGTGGAGCAAGTCAAACTAGAGAGAGAGAGAGAGTATACGAGTTAGAAAGAGAAAGAGTTTGAAATGGGTGAATGAGGAAGAAATAAGAAGAGCCTATCATCCAAAAAGGTTGAGGGAGCTTTAATTTATAGGGAGCCAAGCTCGATCGAGATTGGCAAGACCATTAATGGACAATTTGAAGCTTGATCATCCAACTCAAATGATCTTCATTTTCATGGAAATTAGCTTGATTTGATCTATTCTTTGTGTGTAAAGCTCAATATACTTGCTTAAAAACCAAATAGAAGTTTCTAGTACTTCCTTTGTTGCTCATATTTACAAGATCATGCTCGAGCCAATGTCTTGGATATCAAGCTTTTGTTGATTTTCTCAATTCAATTATGCTATATAAATGAGTGAATTTCGAAGCAAAATTAGTCTCATTCAAAACTAAGTCATTCCTAACATACGATTCCACCATAGACTTAAGTGGAATCATGTGGAAATCACATGACTGTCTTGGAAAACAAAGGGAAAGAATTAAGAAATTGTAGGGGAAAAGGAGGAAAGCGTGAGAAAGTTGCCCCATCATGTGCTGGGCAAGTGATTGACGAGCTAGGCATGTGATTAATGTGCTTAGGCGTATGCTTGAAAAAAAACAAAATTGCAAGTGCTAAGTGCTTGTGTATGGGTTGGACTCACCTAGTCTATGCACAAGGCTTCTAACTTGCTAAAATTCAAAATAAGGATTAGGCCTTACCTTTAGTCCAAAACCAAAAACCATGTCTTTTTTTTTAAATTATTTTGAATTGAATTCTTTTATTAGATTCCAATTATTTCATGTTCAAACAGAAATTCAACTCCACTTGACCAGCTTTTCAAAATTGAAAATGAAAAGCCCTCTAGCATTTAATCCCATACATACATGTTAAAATTAATTTTCAAGTTTAACCCAATTTAATGGTTTTACGTGCCTTGGTTTGAAAATTAATTTAAGTCTAACTCAGAATCGCTAAATCACATATGTGTATTTTGACTCTATCAGACCTAAAAATGAAACGACCCATTTCATATGATCCAATGACTTTAAAAATAACCTATGAGTTTTATTTTTCTAAAAATTCTATCTACTTAATTTTTTTTATACTTTTTCATTTTTCAAAATTTTCCATTTTTTTTTTGTATTTTTTTATTTTTGAATTAGAACCCTTTTTTTATAGTCTTGGAAAATATTAAAGCTATAGGAGAGTAAAAATGGATTGTTTACATTATATACTAAAATGGAACAAAAAAAAAAAAAAAAGAGAAAAAGAAATTGAAAGTATAGATACTTCTACTATAATTATCTCATTTCTTGTTGAATACAACTATGCAATTACTATTGCACGGAAGATTTTCCTAAACACCTAAGAGGCAGCTAAAAATAAAAATACACCAAAGTTAGAAGCAAAATTGATATAAAGCTCTCGGGCTATATAATCCTTATTATATATTTTTATTGGAGGTTATCATAATCACTTCCATTGGAGTCGAAGTTAGAAGAAAATGGACCTCCTTTATCATTCAAAGTGTTTCATCACCAACACAGATGTCAAACCCCTTCCAAAATCATATGAAGCAATCATATCTCCGATCACTCCTAGTTCTACATTTTCTGTCCAGTTTAACATTGCACTATGCAACTCTAAATTGTTAGCCTTTTGTTGATGCCCCACAATGATAAGGTTGTATTTGTCTTCCAACGTTTGAATTTCATTTATTGCATCCTCAATACTCTCTATCACCACCTCACGATGTGTGACCTTTCCGTTATTCTTAGCAACCCTCAACTTGAATATCTTAATTATTTCAGAATCAAGTTCTTCCTCAATATCTATGGTGCCTTCCTTCTTCTCATCTTTGTCGTTAGTAGCTACAATGAGTTGCAGCAACAAAACTCTAACATAAGTGTGCCCAGACATGCGGGTAGCTAAAGCCAATGCCTCGCGATCATCGGCACCACCTATAAACACCACAGCTATGGCACAGGAGAAGGAAGAGCGACTCATGCAACCGGAAAAGCCCCGATCGACAAGTATACCGACTGTACAATGAGCATGTACCCGTATATTCTGATTCAGATTTTGCAACGAAGCAGCTTGTGAAACATCAATTTCTTGGTTTCCATGAAATGGAACTATGATTAGAGACACCAGTTCATCTTGAGCTAGCTTACATATGTACTCATGCATACTCTTATATGGTGCACTCACCGTGAATGTTCGTACTTGCACAAAAGCATATGAATTCTTGGAGTAATTTATAAAAGCTTGCATAATGCGGTGAGAATTCTTGGAAGTTGTTCTGTTCAATTTTTTATTGTATGCAGTCATGAATGGTGTTGCACGGCCGACAAGCTCATTTTGGTGGACAATATAAGCACGTATTGGACTAGATATGCTAGGATTTGATGCCTCAAGGAGAGAAATGATACCCACAACATTGTCCTCATTGTCGATGCAGCAAAGGATTCGTAGTTCAGCATCGCTTGTACTTGCTTGAATGGACTTCATGCTTGTCTTCTTAGATGTTGTTGTCCGTACAGTAAAGTCGTATAAAACTCTAATCAATGGTGTCACCATCGCCATTATTATTATATGCGATAGTACTAAAATTGTATAGGTCCCTTCTCCTAAATTCTGCATCAGCAAAGGTATGATCTTGGTCACAAATGAATTATATATATATATATATATATAAAGATAATTACAGTAGAATACAATGACAAAATATAACAAAGTAGTAAAATAAATTAGTGATAATTTATTATCAATCAATCAATCTAGTGTGGTGATTTTTGCTTTGAGTTCAATAGTGGCTCATATATTAGAAGCGCTTTTAAAAATGTTGCTTATACAGAAACCTGCCAAATTCTTGCACCATTAGTATCTCAACTTGAAAATTATATTTTCTACTCTTCCATATAAAGTCCATTCTACTGAAGATTTAGGTGTATATTTATGCACCCATCATCAACCGCCAAATACATTGTAAAGGAACCAGATAGCTTTAAGATTGATTTTTTAAGGTACTTTGAAGATTCCAAAAATGTGTCAACATCCAAATAAAAAACAACAACTCGAGATGGAAAAGATTTAATAGGTATTAAATGTCATATATTATGTACATGTGGCGTGTAAATATTAATAAAATATTAACACAAATAGTAATAGAAAGAATAGTTTTTAAATTAATTACTACGTATAATTTACATACGATATATATGTTAATATTTTATTGGTATTTATATACTATATAAACATTATATTGTATTACTCACCTAATCTTTTCTCGTTCTAGATGAGGAAAAATAAATATGGTAGTATTTAGTCTAACCTCTACTCTTATCCAAATGACAAAAAGCCAAAAATCAAATGGACCTTTGATATTCAGCATGAGACCAAGCAACACCGCATGCCAAAACTTTACTTGGCAAATCATGGCTGATAGAAAAGCTCCCACAAACTTTGCTAAAAAACTTATGAAGACCAACAAGATGATCTCTCTAAAAGCCTTCAAATCCAGTGAAGAAACATCTGTTAAATAACCAACAAGTACATAAAACAGAGGCAGGAACAAGTCCGAAGCAACGTGTTCTGTCTTTTCACTTAGTGTTGCACCTAGAGGTGGCCCATTAGGTATGGTCAATCCCAAAATAAACACTCCTAAGAGAAGTGCACCAATCATGTCACCCATCGCTCCTAATATTAGAGCTCCAAGTAGAACTAACACCGTGTATTTCTCCTCCACTACTTTTCCACGAGGGGTCTTCTCAATTATCATTCTAATTAAAGGGCGGAGAACGAAGCTTATGGATAATAAAAGTAACACAACAGCAGTCATAACCCATCTTGCCCATCCAAAATGTCTATATGTTAAAGGTACGAAAAGCCAACTCCACGCTACTATCTCACCGACCAAGGAACACGACATTGCAAGTTGAGCTAACTCAGATGTCACCATGTTAAGCTCATGGAAAAGGTAAACAACATGAGGAAACCGGGTAAATGATAAAGCGGCCGCGAGAAAAGATTGTAAGTACAGGCCTCTTGAATTGGTATAACGTAATTTGAAGCTTGTGAAGATGACTAATGCAAAAGGCAAAACGAACCCGGATATGCCAATGATCGATGCTCTTTTTGCAGTTGTTCGCATTATATCTTTCTCCATTTTCACAGCAACAATGAAGATATAAAGGACCATGCCAAGAGAGGCTACAGTTTTTAGTAAAACCAATTCTTCTGGCGGAAAAATTTTGCCTATATACAACTTGGTGCGTCTTGGCATGTTAGGACTCATTAGGATTCCACCCTGAAAACAATATAAAACTTTAAAATAACATCACCTTGAAATTAGTAAAAATTACAAGATTCTATGATTAAAAAAAAAAAAAGAATAAAGCACTTATCACTCAAAAAGAAATAAAAAGGTTAATGTTACAAATTTCTTATGTGATGCAATGACAAGTTAACCTATTTTATAACATTAAGTTATTCTTCTACAAAAGTAATCAATTTGGATTTCAATTTTTGTTGAATGGTCAACCAGGATGTTAATAGGGCTTAAACAGGCCAGTACATAATTGGCATAGAAGAACGAAATATAAGGTAATTAATATTATTGATTGAGGATCTGTTCGTATAATATTACAGCTAGTGTGAAAATTCTTTGAATAATTGGAATGCTGGACGCAATACGACATTCAAGAAGAATTTATATGATGTTAACATTTCTCATCCTTTAGAAGCTTAAAAAATTTGCTTGAGTTTTTATTTTTTCTTCACTGGTGTCCTCAATATTCTAGTGTGGAAAAATTAATCCATTCGGCAATTCTGTAAAGAAAAAAAATTTTAGGTAAGACCCAATCGAATGTTATAAAATATTGACATCAAAATTAAGCATTGGACATAATATTTATAATTGTATCTCAATAAATTTGGGCTATCAAATTATTTACTATGATAATCCAGAATATGCCTAATCAAGAGAAAACCATGTCTGTTATATGATTTAATGTAACAAAAGAAAGTTATTAGCTGATAGTTTTTAAATTTGTTAGAGGGATTAAATAGAAGCAATAAGCATGAACACATCCTCAGCTAACACAACAATTTCAAACTGAAACAAATTCAGATAAGAAGAGAAAATTTAACGTACTAAGGCGTGGCACACAAATCTTGGTTGCTTCAAAGGCCTTAAAATAATATACAATATGTGAGAAACGAGGTTCAAGATTATGAACTGGATCATGAAGGTTGTAAAGGCATCGGTGTCTCTTTTGACACAATAAACTGGATCTTTTGCCCTCCGCACCCATGCTTCTTGGCTATAATAATCCATCATCCCCAAAATAAACAATACTTGACTAATCTGATCTTCTAAGGATAAATAAACCTGGATGGGTAGGAATATACTGGTCCCTTCCTGTACATTATTGTTGAAGAAAAAAAACTTCCTGTTGATGTTGGAAAGGATAATTCATTGAAATGGAGAGCACTGAATGAATGACATCTGAGGTGACAAATAGCACCATGTAAAATGGAAAACCCGGGAATGACAGGTTTGAAAAATGGTAGTTAAAACTATATTGTTTGCTCACTTGAATGTGCTGGATGAGTTGCTAAGATTCCAATATTAGGAATGATGATGAGGAACGTTATATTATATGCAAATGTAACAGTTATAGCCTTTTTTCCCTCCTGTTTTCCAACTATAATTATATTATTTGTGGTTTGTCCTATTGAAATACAGGTACTTATACTATTAAAATATAAGGGTCTTGATAAATATGGTTATTTTATTTTTTGTTTTTACCAAAAGGAGAAAGTGTTTGGCTGGGAAAAGAAACAAGTTAAAAAGGGAAGAATATTAAGAAAAAAACCAGATCATCTATGATGGATAAGTTGAATAAATTATTATACTCTCTCTCTCTCTCTCTCTCTCTCTCTCTCTCTCCGTGTATGTCATTTTTATGGAGAAAGTTACAAAATAAGAATAGAATTATGGCAAACGAAAATGGAAAAAGGTTGAACTTTTAACGAGAATATCACCTATCTCCCTATTTTTTTATGACTAACCAATTTTCTCATGACTTCTATTCAAATAATCATAGTTCGGCTATTATGGTACTCAAAATATTCACATTAAGACCTAAATTGCTAAAGGTATTTAAAAAGGATTTACAATCAACTTTATAATTTTAAAAAACAAAAAGAAGTGCAACTTTGCAATTTAAGTTCAACTCAAGTTCCTTCATAGTTAGATTTAATGTTATTTTTTTCAATATGGTATAGCTACAATTTCTTTGTACGTACATACGTACATACATACATACATACATACATACATATATATATATATATATATATATATTCTCTTTAGAGATGTTGTGAACCTTTTTATTTAGATTTTCTCTTTATTGAAAACTAGTGGATGACGGGCAATAGTGTGCAAAAAAAAAAAAAAAAAAAAAAACTTGGACTAAAAAGTATAGTTAATTTTTCAAATAACAGCAATATTGGATAATTAAAATAATAGATAAATAAAAATAATAATAATTGTAGAAATATGTGTGATAATAAATAGTAACTATATAGATGGATGTAATGGTTAAAATTTTGTATAATGAGTTTGATAATTTTTTTTTAACTGCTATGTGAATATATTTAATAATTAAAATTATGATATCAAATTGTTAGTTATAGTTAGTTAAAAGAAAATTTTCTCTTTAATATAATAGATATTTGGATCCTCTTTATTCTGTCAAATCTATTCTTTATATGGAATGGAAAGAGGAAAACTGAATAGATTTTTTCAATATAGAGAAAAGTAATCATATCATATAAGCTATTAAAATTTTAGGCAACAAATGTAAACGGTGATTGATTATTCATCTTTTAAGGGGAAATTCTTACATTATTTTATATCCATCTTTAAATTTCAATATACAATTAGAGTAAATAAAAGTATCTAGCTCACCAAAAAAACAAAAAAAGGAGAGGATTAACCAACTCCATCTATACTAAATTATTATTGAACTTGGAGGGGGCAAAAAAATAAAAAATAAAAAAAGAGAAGTTGCATGACCATGTGCATGTGAGATCCGAAATATGGCAACAAGTGGGAAATGAAAATGTAACGAGATAACACATGTGAAGGTTCAAGTGGTGGTTTGAATGAAACAATCGTCAAGTGTCATTTCGATGAAAAAGGAAGGAAAAAAAAAAATGCCATTTTGGTTTCTCCAAAACTCTTCTTAACAACCAACGGAATAAACTACTGAAAAGAAAAACAAAATTTTCAATTAGGTTTTGTTAAGGATTAAAACTTTATTTGTTTTTAGAAGAAGAGATGATTTTCTAGATGAGAATTGTTTCTATCATATTTTCCTGTCAAGAGAAATTTGCCAAGTAATCCAGCATAAAGAGACTCTTAAAATTGAAATCCCGTAAGTGAATAGCAAATCTTAAAGAAAATATATTAAATACAGTATTATCAAATTCGAGTTAATTCACACGATTTAATTTGGATTGATTTGGCCCTTTCATAAAATTAATGTGAATCATCCCTTTAAGTTTAGTAAATCACGTTTGTCAATGATAAAAATGAAAATGTTGATAATAAAAATGAGGCTATCATTAGTTTTTTATGGAAACTAGCTTTCATGAGACTATTAATAGCTTTTTTTTACTATTAATAGATGTTATTTTATTATAAATAAAGTGATTTACTAAATTCAAAAGTGATAATATTATATAGTCACTTTTAAGTGATTGTAGAATAAAATTTTTCATTGTTATAATTGATATTGTTATTATTCATAATTTAGTTATAGTTCACTAACATATAGTATATTTATTATCAATATTCTATTTATATAGTTTATTGTTAATTTTAATATATAATATATTATTATCCTACCAATCACACTTAAACATGTGACAACTTTGTTAATAAACTTTTAGACAGTTATCCACTCTCAACCTCACGTGTTTAAATCTAATTTATAATTACACATTATTTGTATTTACACATGATGTGTCATACTCAGTAAATCGTTTCCTCCCTTTTTTTTTTTTTTGTTTTTTTGTCTTTTATTTTTTAGCGCCATCCATCGTTTCCCTCTTGAGTGAGACTACTTTGATGATAAATACTTTTGCATGTTTTGTTGTGTATTATTTTAGCTGTACTTGCCTAATTTACGAGAAATGATTATATTCATGAGTTGAAATCTTAATATAGTCCTAACGTTATTATATGCTGCTATTAGAGGTTTTGACTTTATTATACTTGTCTTTATCCAGAAATGTGTAAAATGGAGGTCACTTTTTGAATACTTAATTTGACTATAGTTTTACACCTATGGATTATAAAATCGTTTTAGAGAAATTAAGCCTACATTGCTACTGTTAGTGCTCTGCCTTTTCCTTTGTGGAACTTGGTTAGGTACTATTATATAAGTTGTAAAAATTGAAAAACCTTCGGGTAATAAGATTAATTACTATGATTAATTAAATTCGGAATTTGTACATGTCTGAGATAATATGCAATGCAACTTACTTCCACCCTTAATAATTAAGCTATCATGTTATGTGGTTGGTAAATTATCCATGTTAAGGTATTTTAGTACATTAATATTTCTTGATTTCTAATTGGTTGGAATTGGCCCAAGTCAAGATAGAGTGAGCTGGTTTAATGAACCGGCCCTTGTGGATCTAAGTTATGATAGTGATAATAGTAAAATCTATTTAATTAATTAGGTAGATTGGATAGGAACTTAAATATAATTTCTTTTCACTATATCAACTAAACGATATGCTTAAACAAATTATATAATAAACTAGAATCTAATAGTCCTAAATTAATGAGCTAATGATAGATTAAGCAATAACTCACAAATCCTTAATTCCTACTAACTAATTCCATAGTCAGAATTTAGAAGAAATCAAGTCTTGGCTCTAGCTCTCAACCGTATAAAGGTATGTGATGACTTTTTGTGTTGCATGCTAGGCTTAGAATTCATTAACTAGACTAATGTGTAAAACTTGACCAAAATAATTACTCATTGCTTATGCTTGATTGTTGTGATTCAGTAAGCGATACCTTTATACTAGTGTTACATCTATAGTCCTAGTTGTTGGGATAATAGGGTAATAAGCCACTTAAGCTGTTAAAGGTGGCTTGGTGAGTAATTGATAGAAGGGAATCTTGTCAACATCAATGGTCATGACTTGTGAAAGCAAAAGTAAAATTATGAGAGTATAGTTGATATCAGATGGATAACAATTGATGATGTCTATATCAAAAGTAGTGATCTTTGTATGAGATTACTTTTTTCAGTTTTTGTGATAGTATACAAAAGTTGGATTGTTTTCGTAACCTCAGATAGCTTAATGGGGTTAGGCCCTAATGCTCTTATCCTATTGTTCTGAAGTCATGGACTTTTGTGTTTGGCTATGTCTTTAGGACACTAGATGTATGCCGCATGTTGAGTTTTGTAGAGGGTTGAAAATTTATCACATTGTTATGGAGGCCAAACTCACTATTTATTGGGCTTGACTCTTTGGGCTAAGTAATAGGGCTTGAAGAGTTTAGTCTATAACTAGGATGATTTAGGAAAATTTGACTTGGTGGACTTGGAATAGGGATCGTTAGACCGATCCATTCATATCCAATCTTTCTTAAGTAGGCTCATGCATCAAGAAAGGCTGCTAGCCTTAGGCTTATTAGCTAGCTTATTTTAGATAACTATAAATTGAGTAGGCTTCATCTCATCCGTTAATCATCTAGATGATTGGATGGATGTTATCTTGTCCAAGAGCTAATAAATATCTAGCATTTTCTCTTCATTTGAAACTCTTAAAGAGAATAAAGAAACAAGATTGCTCTACAAAAACTCTCCCTTCTTAAATCAAACAAGTAATTCAAGTAAAGAACTGATCTCATTCGCTCATACTATAAGGTGAACACTTGAGGTCCCTTAACGCTACCTTATCTATCACTTATGTATTTGAGACACTAAGATTACCTGCTCCTCCTCCTTATCTTATTCTCACCTAATCATCCTTTTAAGTGACAGTCTTGCTTCACTTATTTGAAGCTACTTATAGCGCATCACTTATGCAATACATACGTGACTACTCCAATTGGACCCTTACATCAACATTTTGGTGACTCCACTAGGAAAGAGTGATTGCAAAGATATGGCATTTCCTAGGAAGAGAATAATTGGTACGACTGATACCACATCCTAAGAGCTTGATACTAATGTTGAGCTTAATACTAATGTTGAGCTTACTAAGTAGAATCTACTCCCATTGCTTGAGAATATTAGCTAGGACCATCCAGTACCTAAGGCTCCTCTAGATCTCATATAAAGAATGCGAACAATGCAGAAAGCCATGGAAGCTTTAAACTAGTTCATAGCTATATTCCAACCCAACCTTATCGAGATGGCTGCCACCGTCATTATGCAATAAGGTATGGCTTTGCTAAATCCTGTAGTTACTGTACAGCTAGGCGCCACTACCTCAGCTCAACCAGCTAATCCTCTAACTATTGAGAAAGATCTCCATTAAGGAAGAGGTGATGAAACCCCTCTATTAGAACTTGCACAACAACTAACCCCTGCAACAAAGAATGTAAGAGTCCAGTTAGACGACTATTCATCCTCACGCATGCTTGCTCCTCCATCCAATCCTACCATCCCAATCTTACGTAAATCTATTTCTTATCCTAATGTTGCTCTTACTTCGCTACTTACATCTACAGCCTTTGCTTTAAGGACTTCCTTTATAACAAGGGAAGACATGGACATTTATCTGAAGGAAATACAAGTTAGGTTGTCTACAGGAGTAACATAATTGAAACTTCCATATCATCAATGCATTATAGTAAAGTCATATCTTAAGGACTATGTAAGTCCTAAATGCATGCTGTTCAATGGCGAGAAGGGAAGTGCTAAGGATCACCTGCTAAAATTTATTGGAACCTCAGAGCCTTATAGGCTTGATGATGACTTGGGGCTTAAAGAATTCTCTAAATCATTGATAGAGAAAGCATACACTTGACATGTTAACATCCCCTTGAGGTTAGTTGGCTCATGGGGGACTATATGTAAGCTTTTCTTAGAGAAATTTTTCTTTACTTAAAAGCAAATCACGATTATAGATATTGGAAGAATATGACAAAACCTAGAGGAAGATTTGATGAATTATATAGAGTGCTTTAGAGAATGTACTTTAGACATTTAAGATATCTATGATGAAAGAGAACTAGTGGAGATTTGTATCTAAGGGATGTTCTTTGAGTATGTTAAACACTTAGAGAACCTTTCCCTATGTTCTTTTGCTGCACTCGTTGAGAATGTATAAGGGACAAACAACTCTATTATAAGGCAATGGAAGTAAAGTAACAAGCTTAACAAATGAGCAGCATTCGTGTCATCAACTGGGAGTGAGGACTATAATGCTAGTGAGAGACTTAAGAAAGATAGAGAAACTCCTCTGTTTCCATGCCCAATGAGTAAGGTGCATGCCATCTTTGATCGTTGTCTACAGGATGAAGCTATCAAGTTGCCATGAGTTGAGTGATAACTTACGGAGAGTGAAAGAAGAAATCCCAAAATATTGTTGGTTTCATAGAATAATAAATCATCCTATTAGGGATTGCTGAAGCTTTAGAAAGATATTCCATGAAAGAATTGCATATGGGGAGCTTGTCATCAAATATAATGACATTTGTAATAACCTGCTTCTTAGCCATGGTACTCATGTAGTAGCATATGAATGTTCTGAAAGTGATTAGTGATTTGTTAGGCATTATAAAGGGGTAGGTGTAGGCACAATGGGTTTCGAGCTATGACATTACTTTTATAAATAAAGAATGAATTTTGTTACTCAATAATAAAACTTTTATTATCTTACTTATCTCTTTGTTTTATATCTTACTCTCTTAAAGCCTAAGCAATGCCTTGGCATCCTGACTCTCACTCCTAAAGCTTAGGTAATGCCTTGGCATCTTAGCTCTCATGCTGAAAGCCCAAACGATGCCCTAGCATCTCGATCTCCATGCCCTAAGCCCATGTAATGCCTTGGCATCTTGACTCCTATGCCTTAAGCCTAGGTGATGCCCTAACATCTCAGCTTTCACCCCAAAAACCTAGGCATTGCCCTAATATCCTGGTTGTGATGCCTAAAGCCTAGGTGATGCCCTGGCATCTCAGTTCCCACGCCTTAAGCCCAAGTAATGCCCTGACATCTTGGTCATCATACCTAAAGCCTAAGTGATGCCCTGGCATCTCAGATTTCTTGCCTTAAGCCCAAGCGACACCCTGGCATCTCAACTCCCATACCTCAAGCCTAGGCGACACTTTAGCATCTTGGATCTCATGCTTAAAGACCAAGTGATGCCTAAGCATCTTAGCCTTCATACCTAAAGCCTAAGCGATGCCCTGGCATCTTTGCTTCCATGCCTTAAGCCTAGGCAATGCCCTAGTATCTTAGCTCTCACGTTTTAAGCCCAAAAGACACCTTGGCATCTCGGCTTGCATGCCTTAAGCCTAAACAGCATCCTAGCATCTCGACTGTCATGGCTGAAGCTTAGGTAATGCTTAACATCTTGGCTTCCATGCCTTACATACAAGTGACGCCCTGATATCTTAGACTCTACGCCTTAAGCCTAAGCAATGCCTTGGCATCTAGCATTTATACAGGAACTATTGTTTAATTGAAGTAGTGATATAACAATAAATCTTAAGCTACCATGCTTCCATCTCACTTATACGGGAACCACAATCAAAGTAGTGATGGTAGCAAGGATCTTAGTCTTCTTCAAGAGAAACATATGTTATAGCTTTATGGTGATACAATCCACTTGCCCACCTATCCAAGTTGTACCTTCCTAAGGAAGGAAAATAGGAGATGAAGGAAAGGCAACTCTCTCCTCTTGATTTTGAATCAAAACACTGACATAATGATGTTGATCTTATAGTCCCACCAAGACTCACTATAGAACAAGCTTGCTGTGCGTGAATCCTATTAGGGCCTATTGTGTGCGAGCTTATTGTGCTTGAAGCCTATTGGGACTTGCTTTATCTAAGGCCTATTGAACGAGATGCTTACTGTGCTTGAGGCTTGCTAGGCCTTATTGCACTTGAGGCTTTCTTGCTTAGGGTTCCTCCCTTTAAAGTATATTGTTCTTGAGGTGTGTGTAAGCCTTAAAAATAAGTAAAGTGACCGTAAGATCGAATTTAGTACACAAATTTTAGGGTGATCGGTTAAAGGATCCAATTAAACCTAAATTATAAACTATAGTTAGAAATATTAATAAAAATGACCTCATAAACTTAAATTTAAGAAAATAAGTAATAAAATAAAAGACTATAAAATTTTCAAAATTTAAGTATATTACTTATTAATTATCGAAAAGGCAAAAATGAAATCTAATAACTAATAAATTGCTAGAGATAGATTATATGTATATTAAAAATCATAGAATGACCTAAATAATAATTTAAAATGTTTACTTGTACCCCACATGTATTTACGTGTAGATAAAAATACGTGAACTTATCTAAATTGCCTAAAATTAGTTAGAAACTTATAAAATACTTAAATAAAATTATAAAATAATTAAGGAAAAATCAGAAAAAAATCATAGGAATAGGGAATGATCCATATTTGGTCGTGGCAACAAGGGAAGTAAGGAACAAAAATTAATCAATAAAAAACAAGTAACACAAAAGGTAAATTAGATGAGATTTGTATATTGTCTTGTCTAATTAATGCATCATAATTTCCTTAAAACTCTATAAATAGTAAGAAAATTTACAAAACTCATTTGGATAGTTAGAAGCTTGGAAAAATTGAGAGCATCGAAATTGAGAGAAAAAAAATTAGGGTTTTGGAAATTTATCCCAAATCTGTGCAAAGAGAGCAAGAAGGTTGAACTCACACACTACCACTTGGAATCAAACCACCACCACCACCTCACTCCAAACCTACCGCCTAGACTGGCCAACACACCTGAACTGGTGTTAAAGGCCAAAAAGCCATTGAACTAGATGAGTCTCACATCTTCTTTGATTTTGTAAAATTTCTTAAAATTATTTATTTTGCTCAGAAAATTATGAAATTTATTATTTTGAGGTTTTATTGTATGTAGATTTAGGGAAAAATAGTGATTAAATTTAATCATATTTATAAGTATAGGATTCTTAAGAAATTAAACAAAACCGAGCATGATTAGAATTATAAATAAATAGGCTTAAGAGTATAGTTTGGAGCTCAAATTTTTTTTGTAAAATACTTAAGTGATATAGAATAATGCTATAAAGCCATTTTTTTTAAATTTATTTTTGAAATTTTTTAAGTAATTTTTTAGCCCTAAAATGATGAAAAAAATGGGTAATTTTGGATTAATTAGGTGATTAATTACTGATTTAGAAGGTAATTAGATGTTTAAGGATGTTAATTTTTGATGTAGAAACCTAATCCTAGTCTTTGGAGTGTTAAGTGAAATTAATATAGAAATTATGTGGTAATTGTAGGAAATTAAGAATATGTGGAGTTAGAATTTGTGGAATTGGAATTTTAATAAATATGAAAAAATTAGGTTTATCTGGATAATATAATAATAAAATCGGTACATAATAAATCTGAGACAAAATTTAATTTTAGGTAATTGAATAAAAAATGTAAGATTTCCTCACATCAGGTGTAAATCCGGTACCCCAATTAGGATTAAAGTATATCGAATAAGTTAGAACACTAAATTAATACCTAGTGTGATATCAAAATACTTGAGTTTAATGTGATTAATTTCACATTAGGATTTGAGCATATTTAGGATTCCCCGTAGTCAAAGACAATATAAAATCAAAACTGGAATCTAATTTAGAAACCGAACCCTAAACTAAGGTAGAGTGAATCATGAGTAAATAATAGGTATACATAGAGAAGTGAGTTAAATTATAACTTAGAATATGTATCATCAAAGTATAAGTACTAAAAAGATGTATTTATATTATAGGATACCTAGAGACGAATCGACCTGCAATTAAGTGATTAGGCGATCAAGAATTCCAAGTAAGTTAAGTTTATTATTTCACCATATTAGAGTACTATTTTAAGGTACTCAGAGACTTAGGATTGTGCACGATTGTGATTGTAAGTAGTTTATGCATATGCTTGTGTATCTAAATTCATGTTGAAATTTGTGTTGTGATTGATTGTTTATTATAACTGAATTGGTGTGAAATTGTCTGAACACCCTAAATGGAACTTAGTCTTAATCGACTCTAATACCTTAAATTGTCATGCATTGCAACCCTTTAGGGGATCATTAGGATTCTCCAACCAAATACCAATACCTTCGAAAAAGATAGCGTTGGATAGCAAATTAGACTTTTCCTCATCCTTAGCCAAACTAAGTAACAAGAGAGGAGGTCATAGTGAAGATGAAGGCATTAGTTCGAAGGATAGTCTTAGGAGGAGTAGTGTCTCTATGGCATAAACCTGGGTTTGGTTATGAGCTGTTGCATAACATGAAAACTCCTCAACCCAGATTAGAGCGGGTGAAATTTCTCTGATTTTGCAACGGATCGGACTATGTTGTGTGATGACACTTACTTATTGCATTGCATGAAAATAATTGCTTGATAATCTTGATTGTATTTATATACATCCATGAGTCTCCAATTCAACTTACTGAGCTGTAATTACTCATACTCGTATAAATCCTTTTGCAAGTCCTGATCTTTGAATAATCCGAGTAATATACTGCCCTACAACTATCCAGAGGTTAGTTCTTTCGAAGCCTGGGGTGTGAGGATCAATTTGCCTAGTAGATAATATATATCTAAAGTCTCCTTAGTAGCTTAAGAGTGAAAGACTGATAGTTGATATATAAATTAGCTGACTGTTACATTTGATGCAGAATTTCCTGTGAAATTCTGCGGAATGTAAATGTAATTATATATGTTGACTTAAAGTTCTTGATATTTACTGTAACTTTAGCTAAATTCTTAATTGGACTGTTTACTTCAAAGCGAAGAGTCATCAATGCCTTGTGTAAATCATGTCTAAGGTAAGTACTGTGAAGCCAGTTACTATAATAAAATGGTTTATACGGTAAGACTGTTGCGACTTTGCGACTTCGAGGCGTAACAACATGCTTGCTCAAGGCTTGTTGTGCTTAAAGCCTGCGAAACCTTGTTGCACTTGAAGCTTGCTCATAAAAAGTAGCTCCTTATAGGAGGAACTAGCTAGCCTATGCAAATTCTTGAAGTAGATTTTGAGGTTGACTGGAGGTAACTAATTATGATACTGTTCTTATGAGAATAATGGAAGAAGTTAGCAAGATAAGACATATATGGTATTCAAAGAAAAGAATAATTGAAGTGAAACATCCAAATAATAGGAGAAGTCCTACCATATTTGTAACAGTGTTGAATTCTGAATAACTGTGGATGATGTCTCTAAAAACTTTGGATACTCCACTACAAAACAATGGCTTACCATACTTCCATTCCACTTGCATGTAGGAACTACAATCAAGTGGAGGTGGCAATAGTACAGAGGACTTTAGTTTTCTTCAGTAGAATTATATACTCTAACTTCTCTATAATGTATGCCACCCAATCATCCCATACAAAGAGTGACTCCTTTAGGAATGTGAATTGGGTATTAAAGAGAGGTAGTTCTCTCATCTCGTTTCTAAGGCGCAATACTAAATCTCCCCCAATGGTATGCTTAGAATCAATACAAGGCTTGTGCTCAATAAACTAGAGACCACCATTAGTACGAGGTATTGTACAGTTTTCTCGACACTTGGCTTTATCCTAGAATGGGTCTTTATAAATAGTCTCGTTCAACCACTTATCCCGAAGACATGGAACTTATGGCAGGCATTTATCTTGATGCACCAACAAGTCTTTCAACTTCATGACCTTTGCACTTCGACTTAGACTAATCTTCATCTCTTTTGCTAATAGAACATAGTATCACTCCCTTCTTTGAGTGGAGAAATTGAGACTTCACAAATCGCAAAAGTTACATTACTATTGCTAGTACAAGCCAAATTCGCTACTATGCCATAAGATGACTTTATACAATTTGAAGAGCCTCTATTCCAATGATAAATGTTGCAATCTTCTATGCCTTGTAATATATATATAAAAGGAGAAGAAGTCCAAGTTATATAATAGTTCAATATTTCTAATGTATATATAATAATTGATTGCTTAATAAGTGATCGACTTGCTCGATACTTCCTTCGAAGGAGTACCATTGTTCAATCTTAGTTCGTTTATAATACTAATTCATTTGAACTCACTCATCAAAGATCATAGTTCAAACGACATGAACATGAAGTGGGAAAAAAAAAATAGATGGATGCTCACATGTATTTGCAGTTGCAAGGATAATCCTTTTGGATGATACATTGACATGTACATATATTAGAATGGGAAAGTAAAATATTACAATTTAATCTTTCTCTACAAGCAGCATTGAAAAAATTCGAAGGAGAAAAGGTAAGTTTAGATATCAGATCTAAAGGATATGAATATTTGTTACTATCTTGATAAGGGAATAATATGTTAGGTAGTTGATCCGGAGAAGGTTTGGAAAAGAGAATCGAAGCCGAAACGTAGTGTATGCGGTACACATTCATGAAGAAGGGGTTTGAGACTACAAGTTAGCTAGTTGTGGGAAAGCTACGGCTAGATAAAATCAAACCTTGGCACATGTGCAATCCGAGAATGATATTAGGAGTATACAAGAAAAGAAAATAATAATAAATGAATAAAAGAGTGGCCAAGTGAACAAAAGATTCATACATGTAAAGAACCAACAACAACAACTGGTTGGCATATCTATAACATAAAAAAAAAAATAAAGAAAACATGAAAGCTGGATATCACAATGGCAACAAGAAGACTTATGTGGCTACACCGACTAAGCAAATCTAAGAACTTGACTTTACCACATTTAAAGCTCCCATTGAATAAGTATGATATTGCATGTTGCTTCCATCTCTCGCCTCTATTTTCTTTCGGGAAAGAATGGAATTAGTGAAAGTATCAAAAGCAATTAAAGAAGGAACAATATTCAAATTTTTGTATTAATAAGTAAAAAAGAAAAAAAAAAAGGATAAAAGAAGTGGAAAGGAATTTTATGCAATGTACCTACAACAATCATCTAGGAAAGGGACATAGGTTGATGTGTTTATATCTCGAATCAAGGCCTTCTATTTTGTTTTTGAATGAAAGAAAAAAAAACTCAAATGAAAAGGCGAAGAAAAAGACATACTCTTGAAGTCGTTTCTATTATGAACAGTAGGAAGAGTCGATTACATGTATGTATATTTACAGCAGGTGTGACGATATTAAGGGATGAAGGTCAAAGATTTAAACTCAAAAATTTAATGAATTTGGGTCTATTTAGATAATATTTATTGGAATAAATCTTTGTTTAAGTTGTGATATGAGAATGATATAAGTTGGACATATGGTGTATCGAAGATATAGAAAGGAGAAAAAAAAGATATGTGGAGATATGGAAGTATCTTTCAATTCTATGAATCTTGTGAGAAAGGAGCAATATTGATACATGGAGTCGATCTAATGAAATCACGAATGGGAACTTAGCATATAAATTCAACTCAACAGAGTCAATGACTCATGAAGATCAAATCAAAGAGACAAATTAACTCAAAAAGAGCCAACTTAAAGAAGATTTATTTTAGAGTGTTGTCTTGGAGGAAATGTGCAACTCAATCTAGTAAAGGCATGACACATAATTAAGAGGTGTTGCAGACTCACACACTTAAAAAACTCTTAAATCAATTTGGCAATGGTGCAATAGTTTAATAGCGTGCATGCACTCATTCGATGCCTAAACCCCTTTGAATTTATCTAAAGGACTTTGGTTAAGGAGCAAAATGTAGAGGGCTGAAAATTTATTATATTGTTATAGGGGCCAAACCTATTATTTATCAAGCTTGACTCTTTAGGCTAGGTGATAAGGCTTGAAGAGTTTAGCCTATAATTGGGATGATTCAAGGAGATTTTTCTTAGTAGACTTGGAATAGGGACTGTTGGACTCATTTGTCTACATCCAATTTTTCTTAAGCAAATGTACTAAGAAAAGCTACTGGCCTTAGACCTATTAGCTAGGTCATTCTGGATAACTATGAATTGAGCAGACTTCATCTTATCTGTTAATCACTTAAATGATTGGACGGATGCTATCTTACCCAAGAACCTATAAATATCTAGCATTTTCTCTTCATTTAAAATTCTTAGAGAAAATAGAGAACCAATGATTATTAACACTTCTAAACTTATTAAAATATACTTTAAGACTTCTTAAATTTTAATAATAGCGTGGTTTTTTTTTTTTTATCTAAAAAAGAAACTACCCTTCATGTTGTCAATTTATTAAAATTAAGAGAGGCTTATAGCATATTTTGAAAGTTTAAGGGATTAATTTACATCTAAATAAAAGCTTATGAGCTTTCTTTTTTTTTGCAATTTTCCATTAAAAAATTTCAAAAATTATTAGATGAGGAAAATAAATGAATATGTTACTATTTAGTCTAACCTTTACTTTTATCTAAACATAAAAATCCAAAAATTGAAAGGACCTCTTATATTCATCATGAGGCCAAGCAACACCGCATGCCAAAACTTCATTTGGCAAATCATGGTCGATAGAAAAGCTCTAAGAAACTTTGCTAGAAAACTTACAAAGACCAACAAGATAATCTCCCTGGAAGCCTTCATATCCAATGACAACACATCTATTAAATAACCAACAAGTACATAAAACAAAGGTAGGAATAAGTCCATAGCAATATGTTTAGTCTTTTCACACAATGTTGCCCGTAAAGATGGCTCGTTAAGTATCATCAATCCCATAATAAACACTCCTAAGAGAAGAGCACCAATCATATCACCAATCGCTGCCAATATTAGAGAACCAAGTGTCGAGTCTGATTTTTCGATTTTTGTTTAAAATTGATTTCTCATTTCTTGATTAATACTAAACCCTAACCCATTTAATATTAATCCTCGACTAAAGAAATTGAGAAATTCTGGTTTTTTATTGAAAATTATTTTTTAGAGTCACCACCCAACCGAAGTCAGGAAAAGAAAAGAAACCGTAATCAATCGGATAGATTGATTACGATTTGCCTACCGGTTTTTTATTTCAATTTTAAATAAAGAACTAGAGGGTTCTAAGTTCGAGAGCTAACTTATTAAATTCTAACGGGTACCACTATTTATTTACCGAAATTAGGATTATTTTTCTAATTATGATATTTAAAAAAAATTAATTAATTAATTAAAAGAAAAAAAAACCTAAGTTTCTACATATTTTATCGTCGTCTCGAAGATGCCTACATACTCGTTAGCTGGGATCAAACAATCGTAGTTCTTTCAATAAATCTTTAGTGTGTTAATTGATTTTAATTTTGAAAACCGTCCAAGTTTATATATTAATTTATTCGGTTTTTCAAAACTCCAAAAGGGTCCTAATTCACTAAGTCCTTTTATTCTATAAAAACTCTCTAAAAGCTCTATTTTTCTAAAACGAGATTTTTATTATTTTTTATTTCCAAAATAAAATTCTAAGTGAAAAAATCCTAAAAAATATACCCAAGCAAAAAAGGGATAAAATAGTTTTCTATATGAGGAAACCCTACAAAAATAATCTCAAAAATAAATAAATAAATAAAATAAAATCCCTAACGAATATACATAACTATCTAACGAAATAAATTCATTCCTATATAATATACTTGTGTAAGAATTAATACTAAAACTCCTAAGCTAATATATATATACATATTATACATTATGTCAACTAAAATATAATTAATATAATAATGAATATAAAAACTAATCTTAATAATCCCTTACCTAATGTCTTTATATCCTTATATATACCACTACTTATAAAAATATTTACTTAAATCAATATAACATATCTAATCTATACTAAAAGAAGTACCTTAAACTAAGATATACCCATCTATGCATATACACCATGTTAAACTACCAAAGTCCTTAATAATAATAACAATCTAACGTAATAATAATAAATAATTACTTAATAAAACTTTGACGAAGATTGAACCTAATTATATTCGGTCGTGCTAGTGGCTGTTGCTTGTGAGAGTATCTGGTTGCTCAGTCGATGAGTGCAGCAACAGTGAGGTGAGCGCAGCGATGTTTGGGCGAGCGCAGCGACATTCAGGCAAGAGCAGTTCAGCCGAGGAAGCTGTACGCTGTGTAAGGTACAATGGGTCGATGAAGGATAAAGTAGTATACGCGTGCAGACTGATCTGGTTGTATTCGATGTGATAGTGTTTGCACTATTGTGATAAGTGTGGTGTAGTGATCGCGGACGTTGTCATTGCCGTCCATACTGCAGTTCGTGGATTGTTGTTGCAAGGGCTTCAATCGGATTGAGGATGTGCAGATGTGTGTGCAGTCTGTACACAGTACTGAAGTGTAGACTATACTCGGCATTGGAGTGTGCCGATAGTATGCTCCGACCACGGTGAGCATGTGTGCGTGCAGCTGGACGTAAGGGGTTCGATAAGTCTTGTTGTCGAGATGTCCAGAAGTCGTGTACTGATCGTTGATGTTGCGTATTATGCGTGTGGACAGTGGGCTGCTAAAGATTGTGTTGTGTTTCTAGTTTCTGCCGGAGCCTTTTTTTCTGTTCCTGTTTTTGTTCTGTTTCTGTTTCTGTTTTTCACTACGTGAAGTGCTTATATAGTCTAACCAAATCATATGTAATTATATCTGATTCGTTAATTAAATTAGATCTAAATTTAATTCAAATCTAATTTAACTAATATTCATATGATTTGATTAGATATGAATCTGATTTTAAATCTTGCTTCTGCAAAGACAGAAAAATAAAGACATAGGTACCTGCTGAAACTCGAACCGGTGACCTCCAACTAAATTCACCCAAATACTCTGCTACTTATCCGTTAAGTCGTTGGCTTGTACCTTGACATTCATTACAATTAAATTATATTTAAACTATCTGAATCCCTAAAATAAAATTTTTAACTAAACTAAAACTAATCACTAAAACTAATTTTTCCTAATATAAATTACTTCCTAAAAATCTACGAAACTTTTATAATTTTTCCTTTTCTTATTTTTTTGGTATTTTCATTATTTGTTAATTAAATTTATTTATTTATTATTATTTTTTTTTTAATTGGGACCCTTTTTGTAAAAATAAAGATTAAAACTATAGAGGGACAAAAATTATGTATCTATAGCTGCTCCTCTTTGTGGTGAAGTTTGAGCAAAACTTTGCTACAAAGACAAAAGAGACACCGTTTTTGCCTCAGGACAACTCTATCCTAAGGAATGTTAAGATGCTTGACGAGGGTTAGAATAGCAAGGGGTAACACCTTTGTGAATTGGCAAAAATCTCTAAAAAAGAATAACGAGAACTTGGTCGTGCCCTGATGAGCTGAATAACCAAGGTGGTCAAAGCGCCCTTTGAGTTAGCTAAGACTTGAAAAATGAAAGAAAACTTGGTCGTGCCCTAATGAGTTGACTAACCAAGGCGGTCAAAGTGCTCCTTGAGCTAGCTAAAACCTGAAAATATGAAGGAAAAACTTGGTCGTGCCGTAATGAGCTGATTAACCAAGGTGGTCAAAGCGCCCCTTAAGCTGGCTAAAACCTAAAAACAATGAAGAAAACTTGGTCGTGCCTTTAATGAGCTGACTAACCAAGGCGATCAAAGTGCTCCTTGAGCTGGCTAAGACCTAAAAATACGAAGAAAACTTGGTCATGCCTTTAATGAGCTAACTAACCAAGGTGGTCAAAACGCCCCTTGAATTGGCTAAGACCTAAAAAATTAAGGAAACTTAGTCGTGCCCTTAATGGGCTGACTAACCAAGGTGGTCAAAGCGCCCCTTGAGCTGGCTAAGACCTAAAAATGAAGAAAACTTAGTCGTGCCCTTAATGAGCTGACTAACCAAGGCGGTCAAAGCACCCCTTGAGCTGGCTAAGACCTAAAAATGAAGAAAACTTGGTCGTGCCCTTAATGGGCTGACTAACCAAGGTGGTAAAAGCGCCCCTTGAGTTAGCTAAGACCTAAAAATGAAGAAAACTTGGTCGTGCCCTAATGAGTTAACTAACCAAGGTGGTCAAAGCGCCTCTTGAGCTGGCTAAGACCTAAAAATGAAGAAAAACTTGGTCGTGTCCTAATGAGCTGACTAACTAAGGCCGTCAAAGCGCCCCTTGAGCTAGCTAAGACCTAAAAATGTAAAGAAAACTTGCTCGCGCCCTTAATGAGCTGACTAACCAAGGTGGTCAAAGCGCTCCTTGAGCTAGCTAAAACTTAAAAAATGAAGGAAACTTGGTCGTACCCTTAATGAGTTGACTAACCAAGGCAGTAAAAGCACCTCTTGAGCTGGCTAAGACCTAAAAATATGAAGAAAACTTGGTCGTGCCCTTAATGAGCTGACTAACCAAGGCGGTCAAAGCACCTCTCAAGCTAGCTAAGACCTAAAAATGAAGGAATCTTAGAATTGGGATAGAGCTCCATGAGCTTGCTGAATCCCTAGGAGATTATATATTGGGACTGTTTTAGGAGTTAGCCAGAAGCTTAAGAAGCTTTAGATTGGGATTATGCTCTATGAACTGGTTAAATCCCTAAATGAAAATATGAGTCGAAATAACGCTCCATAAGCTGATCGAAGCGCTAAATCCCTTAAAGAAATTTTGAGTTGAATAACGTTCTGTGAGTTCGACGGTTGGAAGTTGAAGACATACTAGGACCATAATCTATGAGCTAACTATCTTACTAAGAAATTGTTTTTGGAAAATAAGCTATTATCCTTAAGGGGAAACCAATTGCTAATGCAACATTTTATCAGGTTTAGAACCACTTACTTGGTTTCATTGATAGCTCCCAAGTCGTCACATGTCTTATTGAGCAATCCAATTAGAACCAATAATTCTGACCCTTACTATTACTTTTCTTGTTCTCGTTCTTCTTCTTTTTTCTTCTACGGTCTTTTTCCAAAACCCCCATTTTTCTTTTTTCTTTTTTTTTTTTTTGAAAACAATTTAAGCTTGAAACATATTCTTCTTGAACAAGGATGTCCTATATTTAACTTTCGGTCCAAACATTGGTTTTTCGGGTAAGCATCTGTTCTCAAGCGATTTTCTACTTACATACCACACGTTACCCTTTTTGAACATGGCCCTGTCCTGAAAAATAGGAAACAAATCTCCCTTTCTTTAAGGGGTTAACCATAATAAAGTATTAAAAAAAATTTTATCCTTGGTCATCGCTTCAAATTAAGTGATTATTTTTTTATGGTTCTTATGTGTAAGGTTTATATGGGTAAATGATAGAGTGAGAAGCAAGGCCTTTTAGTGGAATGAGGAAAAGAAAGGCTAAGGATATTATCCAATGCTAACGATTACTAGGAATATCAACTTTGCATGTAAAAAATGAAAATGAGACTACAGTAATAGTAAGAGTATTTGCAAAAATTTCATTGATATTCAAGGATAGTACATCTTCAATGCATCAGCATTTACTAGGTCCTTCAAATCTGGACCATCCATTTGAGACAAGATAACAGCTCCCCCAGGCAATACTTTCTTCACAATGTAAGGCCCTTTATAGTTTAGGGAAAACTTCCCTCTTGAATCAGTTGTGTTAAGCAACGTCTTCCTCAACACCATATCACCTTGCTCAAAACTTTGGGGTTGTACTTTTTTGTTGAAAGCCCTAGCCATTCGTTGCTGATAGCAAATGTTGTGGCATAAAGCTATCAGCCTCTTTTCATCAATTAGGTTCAACTGCTCAACATGCTTCTTTACCCAATCAACCTCATCCAACTAAGTTTTCGACAATATTCTGAGTGACGGGATCTCAACTTCCACTGGCAGTACAGCCTCCATTCCATATACCAACGAGTAGGGGGTTGCCCCTGTTGATGTTCTAATAGAAGTTCGATAGGCCATGAGTGCAAATGGTAACATCTCATGCCAATCTCGATATGTAATGGCCATCTTCTCAATAATTCTTTTGATATTCCTATTGGCTGCTTCTACGGCTCCATTCATCTGGGGCCGATAAGGAGTAGAATTTCTATGAATGATCCTGAAGTGTCGGCATAACTCGGTCATCAATTTATTATTCAGATTCATGCTGCTGTCAATAATAATTGTTTCTGGCATACCATACCGAGCCAGTATGTCTCTCCTGATGAACTTGACCACTACTCCCTTCGTCACACTAGAGTAGGATGAGGCTTCAACTCACTTAGTGAAATAATCAATAGCTACCAATATAAATCGGTGCCCGTTAGATGCTTTTAGAGTGATTGAGCCAATGATATCTATTCCTCACATCGAAAAAGGCCATGGTGCTGATAGTGTATGCAATTCTTGAGGTGGAGCATTTATCTTATTCGCATAGATTTGGCACAAATGGCAGCATCTAACATATGCAATACAATCTGCTTCTACTAATGACCAGTAATATCCCACCCTCATAATTTTCTTGGCAAGCGTGTAGCCATTCATATGGAGGCCACATACTCCTTCGTGTAATTCTTTCATTAGCATCTTTGCCTCTCTCCTGTCTACACAACGTAAAAGAGTACCGTCAAACGATCGTCGGTACAACATAGAATCGCTCATCAAGTATTGAGCCGCCAATCTTCTAATTAATTTTTTAGCCTTCTTCTCTACTCTTTCGGGGTATGTACCATGTTGTAAAAACATTTTGATGTCATGATACCAAGGTTTTTCGTCACACAAACTTTCCATTGCCAAACAAAAAGCAAGCTTTTCCTCAATTTCAATTTTAAGTGGTTGAATCTCCACTCCTTTCGACATCTGAATCATTGATGCCAAGGTAGAAAGAGTATCTACAAATTGGTTTTGAACCCTTGGTACGTATACAAAGGTAATCTTTTTAAATTTGGTTATCAACCCGGCCAAGTGTTGGCGATAAGGCACTAATTTAGGGTCTTTCGTCTTATACTCACCCTGAGCTTGGCCTATAATCAACGAAGAATCTCCATACACCTGCAATTCCCGTATCTCCTTAAACAATGCGATTTTGAGCCCCAAAATACACGCCTCGTATTCTACAAAGTTATTGGTACATGGGAAAACTAACCTCACAACCATTGGAAATTGTATACCTCTAGGCGATACTAGAATTGCCTCTACTCCACATCCGGACACATTAGCTACTCCGTCAAAGAACGTTTTCTACCCTGAAGATTTTTCGACTATGTCACCATTAGAATCATTTCCCACTACTAGGATGTTTTCATTAGGAAACTTAACCTGTGCTCCATGAGGAGTATCCTCAGAAGGATTGTCTGCTAATTGATCTGCTAAAGCTTGCCCCTTGATTGAACTTTGGTTCACATACTTAATATCAAATTCTGTCAACAACATCTGCCACTTTGAAATTCTGCCAATGAGAGCCGGTTTTTCAGCTAAGTATTTCAAAGGATCGTGTTGTGTTATCAACTCAATCTAATAATACAATGTGTATTGTCTGAGCTGATGCATAACCCAGACCAATGCACAACGGGTTCTTTTAGCTTCTGAGTATTTTTGCTCCCCTTCTGTGAACTTCTTGCTTAGATAGTAAATGACTCGCTCTTTCCCTTCTTCATCCTTCTGGCTAAGCACAGATCCCATGGATTCTAGCATTATGGTCAAGTATAAGAACAACGGCTTTCAAGGTTTAGGTGCTATCAACACCGGAGGTTTCATAAGATATTCTTTGATTTTCGTGAAAGCCTTTTTGCATTCCTCATTCCAGCTGATCTTTGTGTTCTTTTTTAATAGCTTAAAAAGAGGGCGACATTTGTTAGTTAACTATGAAATGAATCGGGCTATGTAATTTAAACGACCCAGCAATCCTTGCACTTCCTTGAGCATTTGTAGAGGAGGCATGTCAATTATAGCTTTGGCCTTATCAGGATCGACTTCAATATCTCTTTGGCTGATTATGAACCCCAACAATTTTCCTGACGTCACACCAAAGGTACACTACTCTGGATTTAATTTCAAGTGGTACTTCCTCAACCTATCAAACAACTTCCTCAGGTTTTCTAAGTGATCTACCTCCTCTTTAGATTTCGCAATCATATCATCCGCATACATTTCTATTTCTTTATGCATCATATCATGAAAGATTCCAACCATGGCCCTCTGATATGTTACACCTGCATTTTTCAGCCCGAACGGCATCACCTTATAGCAAAACGTTCCCCACGTCGTAATAAAAGTCGTCTTTGTCTTATCCTCTTTGGACATCCGAATTTGATTATATCCCAAAAAACCATCCATGAAACAGAATAGATGATTTCCGTTGGTGTTATCCACTAAGATATCAATATGAGGCAATGGAAAATTATAATTAAGCGTTGCCTAGTTGAGATCTCGAAAGTCTACACACACTCTAACTTTCCCATTCTTCTTCATTACTGCAACAATTTTAGCTACCCATTCCGGTTAATCTGACACTTTGATGAATCCAACCTCTTGTAATTTTTTCACTTCTTCTTTAATTTTTAGTAAGACGTTAGGTCGAAATCTTCTCAATTTTTGCTTTTTTGGTTTGACGTCCTCCTATGTGGGTAAACGGTGGACTACAATCGATAAGTCCAACCCAGGCATATCTTCATACAACCAAGCGAACACATCCTGGTATTCGGCTAATAACGCAATTATTTCTGTTTTTTGTTTCTTTTTTAAACTCGCCCCAATTTTCAAATTCTTGGGATTTTCTTCGTTCCCTACATTAATTGTCTCAATCAGTTCATCAATAGTGATTCTACCCAGTCATGTTTTTGCCATTCCTCTTGCATATTACTGTGGTCATCGATATCGCCCCCGACAACTAACCCAGTAGGGCTGGAAGCGATATCGATATTCTCATTTTCTACTTGCGCGAGGTATTCTTGGTTTTCGTTTGGTTCATTGAATCTGAATGAGAATGTATGAAAAAAAATGCATGTAAACAAAAGAGAACTGAAGAACAACATAGGAAAGAAACGAACTAAGATTTCTTTGAATAAATAGAGGTATAGTCTCAAATGAGATAAAGGCCTAACTAATTTTGAACAAAAGGTTCAACGATACATATAAAACGATGACTATTGAAAATAAAAATTCAGAAAATACTAACTATGGGTCACCCCTTTACCCTAGGGAAGACTTGTTGCTATTCGCCGGGATGGTGAACCAGTTGTTCAAATGATGCTGGAACTTGGGTAGCAAGTGTGTTGATCCTTCTTTGTCAGATTCTCGGGCTTGAGTCTCTTCCCGTATGAACGTCTGAACTAGTGGTGGAAAGATCATCGAGGCATGGTATAATCTGTTACCTCTTTTGCGCCTCGCTTGCTTCTTCTGGAATTCTTCCACCGTGGTAGGATTGTAGCCAAAGCCGTAGGTGCCGCTCTAGCCTTCCTTGAATCCTTTCCTTCTATCATCCTCTCTGTCGGAACTGGTAATCATGTTCACTTCTTCAAATATTTGTAAACCTAGCTCTTCTTATTCTTCACTTCCTATGTAGGGTATAACCGTCTCCTTATAGATTTCATAATCTTGATCTCCCAGAATTGTAATCACCTAGCCATTGGAGATGAACTTCAATTTTTGGTGCAAGCTCGAGGGTATAGCCCCTGCTGCATGAATCCAAGGTCTTCTGAAAAGTAGATTAAAAGATCTTGGGATGTCCATGACTTGGAATCGAATAGTAAAGTGCTGAGGGCCAATACTCACGGATAGATCAATCTCGCCTATAATCTTTCTTCTAGAACCATCAAAGGCCCTGATTGTTGTGGAAGAAGGCTTAATTGCAGATGTGTCGATGCCCAGCAAATCAAAGTGGCGAGTGGACAGACATTCAACGACGATCCATTGTCAATGAGCACCCTGGTGACAATTATGTCATTACTCCTTACCATGTTAAAGAGTAGCTTTGTATGTTTGTTCCCTTCCTCGCCCAATTCTTCAGTCAAAAATGAAATTTGATCTGTTACGAGGATCGAAATAGTAACCAGTCCCATCTTCTCAGTTGGAATCTCTCGAAGGACCTTCACCTCATTTAAAGTGCAAAACAAAGCCTCCCTGTATGGTTTAGATGCAATTAACAAGCCCATCAACGATATTTGTGCAAGAGTCTTACTGAGTTGATCTATGATTTTATACTCACTTGACTTGAGCATTTTGGTAAAAGCCAATAGCCCTTCAATGCGTTCGGCCGCCATCTTATCATTTGATTATCTCGACATGACTTTCCTCCCCTGCTCCTCCCTTGGGTGATAAATATTTCCCGATCAGGTAATGCCCCCTACCAGAGAACCTGGTTTCTCTTGATTTGCCAGGTGATAGTTAAATGGAGCAGCCTTGTAATTTTCTAGTGGCAACAATACGTGAAATGTGTACCTCTTCACTTCTGGAGTCTGGTTGCCAATATAGAACTCAAAAACCTTAGGCTTCTTATTTGAATCAATGACATTAACAGCACAATCATCAAAAATCATACAAATCATTGGCCTATGGTTGGGTAAGGGATTATTATTAACATTAGGAACCGGGGCTTCTACAAAATCCAACTGCATTGTCATTTCATCTATCAAGTCTTGAATCTTATTCCTCAGTCTCCAGCATACATCATTCGAATGCCCCACTTGTCCACAGTGGTATCTTAGGGCAACCCGTCCCGTTATACTTTTCGAATTCCGGTACTTTAAACTTCTCAGGGTATGATCCCATGTCATACGCGGAAAACTCTGTGATCCCCGCCTGTTCAAATCCATCACACCCTACAAATGCCGTCATCTTCTTAGTGATCTGTTGTGTCAATTTCTTTTCCAATTCTTTCAAGCTGTCTGTACTTGGCCCATGGTCGACAGTTCTTGGGGCCGCATACGTGTCAGGTTCGAAGGTCAGGTTATCTTTTGAGTAAACTCCTTCTGATTCAAATGGGTCTTTTTGATATTCGTGTTCTGCTTCAGGGGCTTGTATATTCTTCCCATAATGGGTTTTGGAACCTTCTTCATTAACCGGCACTGTAGCTCGTAGCAAAGAAATGCTGTCTGCTAAAAAGCTCATTTGTTCTGCCATCTTTTCCATGGCCCTTTCTATGGAACAAAACCTTAGCTCGGAGGGATCATTGATCTTACGGTCTCCATCATTTCCTTGAGTGGTGGCCATCCTGGTCTGGGAACGTGTTCTAATCAGACTTCTCTGAAAGACTTGACGTTTGGGAGCTATTTTGAAATTTTACCTGATTTTTATTGAACAACTCAACAAAGGGTTAGTACATATTATATTTTCCTAAAAAAGGGTTGTTAATCGTACAAACACAAAATGCATGTCACATGAGTGCAATGAAAAATCAAGAATTGGGGAGAACCTTTTGGTGTGGCAAAACCTAACTAACTTTTATTAATTTTTGCAATTGTGAAGCTTTACATCTCTTATTATGTTCATAAAAAATGACTTCTAATGAAAACATAAAATACCTAAAATCTAAAAGTTTCTCTCCTAATGGCTAGTAGGCTTATCCTGCAACTTTCTCTTCTTTCGGATCATGGGAGCTTGCTCTTCTTTGCCCTTGGTCCTCTTCAATTAAGCTTCCAATGCCTTTATCTTCTAATGATACTCCTTGCAACGGCTTTCCAACTCATGCTCTCTTTTACCCGTCCTCTCTGGTTCAACTTGAACTTCCCTCTTCTCTTCGTTGTCTTCCATATCTTTCAGCCCTTTTAGCTGGTGATAAAGAAATCCTTTGGTTGTCTGGCTCCTGGCTGTTATCCCTCTAGTGGTAGGGGTAGTCTTTCTCGTGCACCAAAGAGCTCAGATGCTCTGAAGCTTGGTTACTTTATCAACCATCGTCATACCGGGGTTAAGGAAGTCCAGTGAGGCAGCTTCTAATGGTGGTCTGGGGATCATGTCCTCAATGAGTCCATTGGCTGGAACGTATGCGGTGCAGAGGTTGAAGCTGATCAGAGGAACCGCTTTGAAGTCTCTACATCCTCTTATCATTTCCTTGCTTGCAAACCACCTAGGTGTCAACGAAAACTCTTTCGCTTTCATACCCTGAAAGTATTGGACCTAGTAGTGGCTAGCTAGATTTTCTGGCAGCTCGATTCTTTCTCTAAAAGATTTGATGAGATCATATTGCTGAGTAAACTCAGCCCGATTAAAATCAAGTTGGTAACTTCTCATGTGGTTAACAAACCAGACCACCAATAGGACCATATTAGTTTTTAGATCTCCTCGTTTCTTTTTCTTGAGATGGTTTAGTGACCGGATCTGCTCGGCCAAAAAGGCCGAGACATATGATTTCCCTTCAAGGAATTGGGCTACGAGTTTTGCGATTCTGAAATGGACTCGATGTCTTTCATCAGGGAACAGGATGGTATTGAAGACTACCAGTATAAAAGCGTTGACCCGGTACTAGTGCCACGCTTCTAAATTTGCACAAAAAACCTTGCGTTTTTCTCTGTGCTTTGATTCAGTAGTAAACCAGTCCATGACATCCTCTAATCGAATGGTCTTTCCTTAATTTAAAACCTGGTTTATTTCGATTTTTCTGATTCCCAGCAACTTGCTAAAATTCTTTGGTGTTACAGCTTCCAAGTCTATGACATAAATATCATTCATGATTGTAGGAGCCCACAACAATTGAGAGTATTCTTCTAAGGTTAGGCTTAGCTGATGTAGGCCCATATAGAAACTAGTGGATTCAGGCTCCCAAAGGAAAAGTAAGGCCTGTACTAGAGTGATGTTCACAGGGATCTTCTGTAGAGAGAGGATGAGCCCAACTGTATTCTTAATAAACTCCTGTTTATCCGGGCTAAAGAGTCGAAACCATGTTTGAAGCAACTTCTGTGGTCAATGCGGTAGGTGGACATGAATGTCTTTAAAAGGCTCTTGACTTGGTCTAGCCATGACTAATCAAAATTAAAATTAAAATTACAATTACAATGTATTCTAAACTTTACATAAAAAAAAAAAATATTACAAATTATTTACAAGAGAAGATTACAATTACAATTACAATCACAACTTCACAACTGCTTTTATCAATGTAGGTTCGTCACATCATAGGTTCTTATGATTTTTGAAAGAGTTTTCATTAATATAAAGGGTGGGTTCTAAAGGTCCTCAAGTTCTGTAACCACTACATTTTTCAAAGCAACGATTCTATGGTCGTATCTGAACTTGAGTGGGATAGCCTGATCGGCCTTGGAAGGTAGTTACCCCACAACATCCAAAGCTTACACAATGGCTCCTCTCCTAAGGTCCTAAGATGGCTTGGTTTTGACTGTATCTACCATGCATTTATGATGCAGAAAAGAAAAAAGTAAAACCCCCTAAAATTCCCCCTTAAATAAACTGCCACAACAAAAAAATGTTAGTAAAAAAATAAATAAATAAAATAAATAAATACATACGATAACATACCTAAGTTCTTTTTTATTATTTCATCTTTTTTTTTTGAAATATAATCCTATTTTCAGCAACTTCTAGTGGCTAGCCCTCTAACGGTCCCCAGTGGAGTCGCTAAACTGTCGAGTCTGATTTTTCGGTTTTTGTTTAAAATTGATTTCTCATTTCTTGATTAATACTAAACCCTAACCCATTTAATATTAATCCTCAACTAAAGAAATTGAGAAATTCCGGTTTTTTATTGAAAATTATTTTTTGGAGTCGACACCTAACCGAAGTCGGGAAAAGAAAAGAAACCGTAATTAATCGGGTGGATTGATTACGATTTAGCTACCAATCTTTGATTTCAATTTTAAATAAAGAACCATAAGGTTCCAAGTTCGAGGGCTAACCTATTAAACCCTAACGGGTACCACTATTTATTTACCGAAATTATGATTATTTTTCTAATTATGATATTTAAAAAAATAAATTAATTAATTAAAAGAAAAAAAAAACCTAAGTTTCTACATATTTTATCGTCGCCCTGAAGGTACCTACGTACCCGTTAGCCGGGATCAGACGATCGTAGTTCTTTAAAAAAATCTTTAGTGTGTTAATTGATTTTAATTTTGAAAACCGTCCAAGTTTATGTATTAATTTATTCGGTTGTTCAAAACTCCGAAAGGGTCCTAATTCACTAAGTCCTTTTATTCTATAAAAACTCTCTAAAAGCCCTATTTTTCTAAAACGGGATTTTTATTATTTTTTATTTCCAAAATAAAATTCTAAGTGAGAAAATCCTAAAAAATATACCTAAGCAAAAAAGGGATAAAATATTTTTCTATATGAGGAAACCCTATAAAAATAATCTCAAAAAATAAATAAATAAAATAAAATAAAATCCCTAATGAATATACATAACTATCTAACGAAATAAATTCATTCCTATATAATATACTTGTGTAAGAATTAATACTAAAACTCCTAAGCTAATATATATATACATATTATACATTATGTCAACTAAAATATAATTAATATAATAATGTATATAAAAACTAATCTTAATAATCCCTTACTTAATGTCTTTATATCCTTATATATACCACTACTTATAAAAATATTTACTTAAATCAATATAATATATCTAATCTATACTAAAAGTACCTTAAACTAAGATATACCCATCTATGCATATATACCATGTTAAACTACCAAAGTCCTTAATAATAATAACAATCTAACGTAATAATAATAAATAATTACTTAATAAAACTTTGACGAAGATTGAACTTGATTCTATTCGATCGTGCTAGCGACTATTGCTTGTGAGAGTGTCTGGTTGCTCAGTCGATGAGTGCAGCGACAGTGAGGCGAGTGCAACGACGTTCAGGCGAAAGCAGTTCAGCTGAGGAAGCTGTGCGCCATGTAAGGTATAGTAGGTCGATGAAGGATGAAGCAGTGTACGCGTGTAGACTGATCTGGCTGTGTTCGGTGCGATAGTGATTACACTGCTATGATAAGCGTGGTGCAGTGATCGCGGACGTTGGATTGCTGTTGCAAGGGCTTCAATTGAATTGAGGATGTGTAGATGTGTATGCAGTCTGTACGCAGTGCTGAAGTGTAGACTGTACTCGGCGTTGGAGTGTGCCGATAGTATACTCTAACCACAGTGAGTGTGTGTGCGTGCAGCTAGACGTAAGGGGTTCGATAAGTCTTGTTGTCAAGATGTCCAGAAGTCGTGTACTGATCGTTGATGCTGCGTGTTGTGCGTGTGGACAGTGGGTTGCTGAAGATTGTGTTGTGTTTCTAGTTTCTGCCGGAGCCTTTTTTTTCTGTTCCTGTTTTTGTTTTTCACTACATGAAGTGCTTATATAGTCTAACCAAATCATATGTAATTATATCTGATTCGTTAATTAAATTAGATTCAAATTTAATTCAAATCTAATTTAACTAATATTCATATGATTTAATTAGATATGAATCCGATTTTTGATTGTTGATGCTGCGTGTTGTACGTGTGGATAGTGGGCTGTTGAAGATTGTGTTGTGTTTCTAGTTTCTGCCAGAGCCTTTTTTAGATTGTGTTGTGTTTTTAGTTTCTGCCGGAGCCTTTTTTTTTTTTTTTGTTCTTGTTTTTGTTTTTCACTACATGAAGTGCTTTTATAGTCTAACCAAATCATATGTAATTATATCTGATTCGTTAATTAAATTAGATCTAAATTTAATTCAAATCTAATTTAACTAATATTCATATGATTTGATTAGATATGAATCTGATTTTAAATCTTGCTTCTACAAAAACAGAAAAATAAAGACATAGCCAACTAAATCCACCCAAATACTCTACTACTTATCCGTTAAGTCGCTGGCCTATGCCTTGACATTCATTACAATTAAATTATATTTAAATTATCTGAATCCCTAAAATAAAATTTTTAACTAAACTAAAACTAAAACTAATCACTAAAACTAATTTTTCCTAATATAAATTACTTCCTAAAAATCTACGAAACTTTTATAATTTTTCCTTTTCTTATTTTTTTGGTATTTTCATTATTTGTTAATTAAATTTTTTTATTTATTATTATTTATTTATTTTTAATTAGGACCCTTTTTGTAAAAATAAAGATTAAAACTATAGAGGGACAAAAATTAATTGTTTACACCAAGCAGAATCAACACAATATGTTTGTCATCCACTTCTTTTCTAACGGGGGTATTCTTTATTATCCTTCTAATTAGAGGGGATATAGCGAAGTTTATGAACAATAAAAGTGAAGCAAGAGCCATCACAACCCCTTTTGCCGATTTAAAATGTCTATATATTAAATTTATAAAAAGGCACCCGCATAAGATTATTTCACCAACCAGGGAACACAACATTGCAAGTTGAGCCAACTCAGATGCCATCATGTTAAGCTCATGGAAAAGGCAAATAACGTGGGGAAACCGGATAATTGATAAAGCGGCCAAGAAAAAAACATTTGAAGTATAGTGCTCGTAAACTGGTAAAAGGTACTTAGCTTCAAAACGATTGCAAAAGCAAAAAGGAATGTAAAAACGCCAATGATTGACGCTTTTCTTGCAGTTCTTTGAGTTATATCTTTGTCCATTTTCACGGCAACAATGAAGAGGTGAAGGATGATACCTAGATAGGCCACAGTTTTCACTAAAACCAATTCTTCGCGTGGAAAAATTTTGTCCATATACAACTTTGGGCGTCCAAGCATGCGAGGACTTAGGATATAAAACATTTGATAACATTTCCTTGAATTATTAAAATTACAAGATTCCTACAAATTAGGGCGAGGGGAAGTCTTTATCTCCCATAACATGATCATGCTGCGTACTAGTTATTAGATGCAATGACAAGTTAGCATATTCTTAAATATCGATTTACAACGATTTATTTACTTAATTCGTTTTTTTTTTCTTTTTCTTTTCTTATTGGTAACTCATTTTAGACATTAATAGGGGTCAGATTGGATGGAATGTAATTTGCACAGCATAATGAATTATGAAGGTAAATGATATCGACTTAGTATCGGGTTATATAATTTTAGATTCAGAAGGTAAAATCTTTTGAATAATTGGAATGGTAGGCTCAATAGGACATTAGAGAAAAAATTTTATGATGTTAACATTCTTCTTTGAATGTAAGTGCTTGTCTTTTGGATATCTAAAAGGTTGCATTGGTTTTATCTTCTCCATTGGTGTCCTAGTAATTTTTCTTATCTAATGGTGATCACATGTACCATGACCATGACGATAATCCTAACTAGTGCAATTTCTATTTGATATCTTTCAAAAATATTCAATCTTCGAAAATTTATCAATTCAGCAAGTTCGTAAGAAAAAAAATTTAGCACTCACTTGAAGGTTATAAAATATTGACTTAAAAATAATACATTGAACATAATATTTATGACATCGATATCTCAATAAATTCGTGTAATTAATTAACTATTTTATTCAAATCTTTCAACCATAACCAAGACGTGTTTAATCATGAAAAAATCGTGTCTACTCTATAATCTCATAAAAATTCTAAGATAATGATAACAGCGGAAAGTTACTAGTTGGAAAAGCCTTTTAAGTTTGTTAAAGGGGTTTTATATATATATATATAGAACCAATAAATTTGAACATTTCCTTGAACCGACAACAATTTCAGACCAAAACAAAATAGATAAGAAAAGAGAAAACGTAACTTACTAAGGCATTGCACACAAATCTTGATTGCTTCAAAGTTCTTAAAATAATACGTAACATGTGAGAGATGAAGCTCGATAATATGAACTGGACCATGAAGATGAAGAAAGAAGATTCGGGGTCTCTTTTGAGAGAAAAAAGTGGCTCTTTAGCCCTCCGTAGCCATACTTCTTGGCTATAATAATCCATCATTCATAATAAGGAATACTTGATTAAATTGGTCTTCTAACAATAAATAAACCTGGATGTGTAGGAGTATAGAAGGAAGAAAACTTGTTGATGGTTGAAAAGAAAATTCATTCAAATGGAAAGCACTAAAATGAATGACAGAGAAGTAATAAATAGCACCATGTAAATGGAAAACCTAGGCATGACAGGTTAGAAAAATGGTAGTTAAAACTATACTGTTTGATCACTTAAATGTGCTGGATGACTTGTTAAGATTAGTAGATTACCATATTTGCGATGATACAAGGAAAAGGCACATTATTTGTCATGAGATAAATTAACTTTCTTATTGTAGGCCAAAGATAGAACGAATAAATTATTAAAGTCTCTTATTTTCTATGTCCATTTTTATGGAGATAGTTATGAGATAAGTGTAGATTTTTTAGGAATTCGATCAAGTAATGTTTTGCAATCATGAGTCAAGCAGTTATGACAGCACCACGTGCAATTTGTATGCTGGGAGAAGAATTTTGTGAGTATATAAACTGAGACTATTGAAGTTATATATTTCTTAAAAAGTATTTATAGCAGCTATGAACAATGTAACAATCTAATAGATTCTAAAACTAAACAACTAATAAGAGAAATACGGCTGTCAACTAATATCCATGTGGAAAAAATAAATAAAGTAAATAGTTTGCTATGAGCCATCCCCCTGCCCTCAAGTTGGTGATGCTTGCAACACCAACTTGGTGTGAAAGAATTGTAGCTGCTAAGAAGTTAAGGACTTGGTAAACATGTCATCAATCTGCACATTGATATCAATGTGTTTTGTATGAGAGTGTAAGCTAGGATTAGAAGCAACAAGTAAAGTAGACTTGTTATCATAGTAAATGATAATAAGTAAATCCAATGAAATCGAAAGATCTTGTAGGATAAACGACACCCATATAACTTCCTTGACAATAGCATCTAGACTATGATACTTGGCCTCTGTGGATGAAGTGGAAATCATGGATTGTTTTTTGGTTTTCCAAGAAACTAAGGATGAACCTAAAAACACAGAGTAGTAAGTGATCAACATCTAAGTATGTAGACAAGTATAAATAAGCTATAGACTAATAAAATAAGCCCAAAGACAAAGTACTCTTAAGGTCCTTTAACACATGAAAGGTAGCCCTTAAATGCTTGTCACAAGGCTTTAACATGGCTTGATTGAGACTATGCACAACATAGTTAATGTCAAGGTGTGTATTAGCAATATATGAGAGCTTTCCCACCAATCTACAAAAATAAGTTAGGTTTGATAGTCGAGGACTTCTGTTAGTGGTCACATGAAATCCAAAAGGCAAAGGCATAGCAATTGGCTTAGCAATAGATAGACTAGTTTTAAGTAACTCATTAACAATAAACTTCCTTTGATGAAGTAAACAACTTAAAGAAGTACAAAAAAGCTCCAATCTAAGAAATTAATGTGTAGGATCAAGATCCTTAATAGTAAAAGTATCATGGAGTTACTATTTGATATCTTGGGTAAATACTTCATTGGAACTAGTCACTAACATATCATTTGCATAAAGTAGAATAATCATACAACCATCAACATGATGTCTAACAAAAAATGAATAATCATGCTTCAACTGTAAAAATCCACAAGACATGAGAAAACCAAAAATCTTTAAGATCCATTGTTTAGAGGCTTGTTTAAGCCTATACAAGGACTTTTTTAAATGATACACTTAAGTGGAATTGGCCTTAAGATAACCCGAAGGTGGCAGCATGTAGATTTCTTCATGCAAATGACCATGAAGAAACACATTATTAACATCTATTTCATATATAGGCTAAGAAGAAACAATAGCAACTAAAAGAAAAATCCTAACAATAGACAATTTGACCACTAGAGAAAAAGTGTCATTGTAATCTTCTCCCTCAACTTGTGTATAGCCTTTAGCCACAAGTCGGGCTTTATATCTTTCAATACTCTCATCCAGTTTATATTTTATTTTATAAACCCAACAACATCTTATGGGCTTTTTATTAGGAGGTAACTTCGTAAGTTCCCATGTATCATTTTTTTTAAGGCGAATAATTCTTACTCCATAGCCTTAATCCATTCATGTTGAGTGGTTGCTTATGAATAAGTCTTAGGCTCTTGAACAACCAATACATATGTAAGAGAAGCAACATAATTAGAAAGATAGTTGCTAAAATCAAATGAAAAAAATAAAGGATAACAAGAAGACAAAGGACCAAAATCAAGACTAGCATCAAGAATAGACTCTGTATGGCATTGAGAAAAGGATGAACAACATGTGAAGTAGCATTGTTAGAGTAGACAGAACACACATAATTTTGTAGCTAAGCTGGTGGTTGTTTGATTCTAATAGATCTCCTAGGTGACTCCAAGTTAAGGTTAAAGCAAAAGAAGTAGAATGATTCTAAGGGTGAGAAGAAAGACTATTGGAATTAGGTTATACATGTATAGGACAAGACATATCAATATTGGTTTCAAGAGGAACATGAGGAAAAGTCCTAAATGACTCTAAATGATCTTCAAACCTGAATGGAAAGACATTTTCTATAACAACTACATCATAACTAACAAATAACTTTTGTGCAATGAGATCAGAAGCCTTGTAAGCCTTCTAGCCATAGGCATAGCTAAGAAAAACACATCTTGGCCCCTTTAGATCAAGCTTGTACTTTAAAGGGGAAAGATAAGCTACATAGCATAGGCAACCAAAAACTCTAAAACTTAAATAATCTGGTTTTTTATGAAAAAGGATTTCAAAATAAATTTTCTAGTCTAAAGATTTCATAGGCATGTATTTGATTAGATATGGAGAGACCAAAAAAACATTCCCCCTAAAATTGTTTGGGTATATTGGCATGAATTCGTAGTGCTTGAGAAGTATCTAGCAAATGTCGTTGTTTTCTCTCAACTTGACCATTTTACTATGGTGTATAAGGCATAGTCTTATGATGGGTAATTCTAAGGGTGTGAAAGAGTGTTTGACAAGAAGAAGAAACAAATTCCCCTCTATTGTCTACACGAACAAACTTAAGAGTAGCTGTGAAATGATTAAGAATATAATGGAAAAATTCCCTCAAAAGTGTTGGTGTTTGTGATGGATAAAAAAAATCCAAGTAAAACAAGAGAAATTATCCAATACAGTCAAGAAATATTGAGCACCAGTTAAAGATATTACATGATAAGGCACCCAAACATCAATGTAGAGTAGTTTAAATATAAAAGAAGCTCTATTATTACTAATAGGAAAACTAAGCCTATGAAACTTGGCTGGTTGACAAGAATCACAAACATAGTCCTTAAAATTCAAGTGTTTACAGCTGTCTAAATGACTAAGTTTTGAAACTAATGTAAGTCCCAATCTATTGTGTACTAAGTTTATAATTGTATCAACAAGACTTACTTGTACAGAAGAAGAAGTTATACCACTAACAGTAGGAGAACTACTAAGATTAAGTATGTAAAGTCTAGCCTAGCTTAAGCAATTGCGACAATACTACTAGTATTCTAGTCCTAAAATTGACAAGAAAAGGAATCGATAACTATCTTAAGTGGAAGATAAAAAAACAATCCTGTTCATAGAGAGCGAATTGTGTGTTAAACTAGGAACATACAATATACATTTCAACACCGGTTTTAGACTTAACATTATCGAACCCGAAGCTATAGAAGACAATAGGGTTCCATTTGGAAGTTTAATTGAAACTGTTTTAAAAAAATATTCAATAGTAGTTATTGTATCAAGATGTGGAGTCATACAGTTAGTTGCACTTGAGTCTACTATCCAAGTGCCTAAAGAATTATTAATAGCTGCCAAGCAAAAAGAATTAATAGTTGTCATACTTGCTGTTGTAATAGCACTAGAAACATTAGAAGGATCTTCTTCTCTTTCAAGAGCTTCACCATCTTCTAACAAAGTTCATGGAAGAAATCCTTATCATAGGAACTTAAAGAGCTAGCAATATGCGAAACTCCTTCAAAAGGAATGCTTAGTGCATTTACTATTGCATCATTGCCTGTCTAACAAAAGGAAGCTTAAGCATTAGTTTTTGTTCTCAAACTTAACTTCTTACCCTTGTACCACTCAAGATATCTAACAAGTTAAAAGCACATCTTTATAGAATATCCCTATGACTTGCAATGTCTGCAATACAAATCTCGTTTATTCTTCTTTTTGTCACTTACATTAATTCTACCAACTGTAAAAGTTGTAACATCAGTACACATATTAATCCCTATTGTAACCTGACATTACTTCTTTACCTGTTGAACCATATAATATGCTCTATTAACTAATGGAAGAGGCTCCATCAACAAAATCTAGTTTCTTACTACTTCATAGGCCTCATTCAATCCCATAAGAAATTGTACTAGCTTCATGTATAACTCATATTCCACAACACATTCTCTAAATGCATAAGTATAGTATTCCAAACAATTGCATTCATAATGCGGAAATGGATGAAGTTCATGTAACTCATCCCAATAATGATGCAACTTGTTATAATAAACTCTCATAGTCGCTTTTGCATGGCTAATGTTACTAATCTCATGTCTTAATTGAAAAATCAAAGGTTCACTCATAGTTCCATATTGTTCCTTAATTTCATCCTACAATTCTTTAGTCGATTGAGTATGGAGAAAATTTTGAGCTAATTCACTAATTATAGAGTTCAACAACCAGCTTCTTACCATAAAATCACATTGTAACCACTTGTTATAATTTTTAGCAATTTCAATTGATTTCTAAATAGAACCATCAATAAATCTAATCTTGACCTTCGTTGCCAATCCCAATCTCATTGATTTACTCCATGAAAGATAATTACTAACATTAAAGATTATGTTGCCTATAGAAATCCTTGGTGTTAGGTTTTTGTAGATAAAAAAGAAACCAACGAAAAAAAAATACTATAAAACATATGCTAGGATTCATGTATGACATGCAATAAAATATATTTGTCAATAAAAGATTATAAAACTACATTTTCCCTTATGAGAAGTACCGTCTCTTCCTAAGGATGGAGTTCAATTGAAATTTGAATCTAATTTGTGTTTTAAAATGCGCTCACCACACACACAGTAACAAAAACAAATTCTAATTCTTTATATTGATAGATAATTGGGATTATAATTAGAAAAACTAGGAAGCAAAATGTTATATCTCTTTTCTCTTGCCTTTTCTTTAAGTGTTTTTCTAAATAGAAAATCATTGTTCAATTCTTTCTCCTGCCCTTATCTCTTTTAACAATTAACTACAAACAACATTTTAATTGCCATGAGCTTTTCAATTACAGTTGAATATGGAATTAATAAATTTCATATCCTTTAAATTGCTATGAACATTTCAATAGCAATTAAACATGAAATTAATAAATTCCATCTACTTTTACACTAAAAGGTAGTGATAAAATATATAACCTTTAAAAGGTACTTAACCACAAATATATACTATAAGATAAAATAAATTGTTTCCAATTTATTATTTTGGATCAATATATTCTAGCTCTGAAATAAATATTGACAAATTTTAGAATTTTTGTCAAAACTTTGTTCCCATTAATTGTACTATAGTATATGACCCTCTAGGTTTGTATATATGTAGGTAATGTTTATACATATATAAATTGAGGTAACTATCTAACAACAATTATTGGTCATCCAACGTAATAGAAAAAGAGTGAACAAGAAATTACTATGAACCGATTATTGTATAATTAAATATCTTCATCAAATGATATCCTGATTAACCCATTGCATTTTATGTCATCAACATTTAATCATTTTACTTGATTTCCAAGATAAAATTGACTCAATAATATTTGTCATGACCACAAGCTTACAAGTCACTATTATCTTAACTAAATAGCCCTAGATATCAACTCACTAATCCAAGAGAGTAATGAATTTTATCTTAACTCATCAGTATCCTCTTTATATTTCATGTCGTAGCCAATAACCCTATTATTTACAATCTAAATAACTATTACATTTAACAAAATTAAAGCACAACATTCCATATATAGGATATATAATGGTCTCAAGTCTAGGGATTATTTGTACTTGTTCATATAAAGGATGGACTAATGACATTAAACATGTGGTGTTTTTTATTAATGGGTCGTGTTCAATGTATCCACTTAACTTTGATCATCCACTTGTATAATTTGGATATTTTTCCTTTGGTTTAGTGAGAATGACCTTAGTTATATAATATGTTGGTCTAAATATTTATGTGCTCTCCAGATATTTATCTGATCAAGGACAACTTTTAGATAATTCAATGTAATGGAATCTCACTGATAATACACCTTTATTATAATTTCGTATATATTATAATTATCTATGAGACTTTATTGTAAAATATATATTAACAAAAAAAGTATATAAATGCAATAAATACTAACCTTTTATAAAAAATGTCCTGGCGCATTATGCATAAATTATAACACTCCTATTTGCATTATTGCTAAGTACTATAGACTCTAAGTCCTAGGCTCCTCACATGGGTCTCATGTTTTTTATGAGGTAAGGCCTTTGTGAGTAAATCAACAACATCCTCATCTATTGCTACTTTACAAACCAATGCATCACCCCTTTGAACTATCTTTTTAAGGATGTGAAACTTTTGGAGTGTATGTTTAGACCTTTGGTAAGACCTTGGTTTCTTAGCCTGAGCTGTAGCTGCATTGTTATCATAATAAAGTGTAATAAGATCTAGAATACTTAGAACCACTCTTAACTTAGAGATTAAGTTTTTGATCCATACAGCTTCTTTAACTACTTCAAAAGCTACCATGTACTTAAACTCTACTGTAGAATCTGCCACTGTCTCTTATTTAGAACTCCTCCAACAAATAGCTCCATGATTTAAGTAAAACACATAACCTTGCTGCGATTTCAAATCATCCTGATCTATTTGGAAACTAGTGTCAGTATATCCTCTTACAGCTAGTTCCTTGTCTCCTCCATAAACTAAGAACAAATCTTTTGTTCTTCTCAGATACTTGAGAATAGTCTTAACAATAACCTAGTGACCCTCACCTAGGTTGGCCTAATATCTACTCGTCATGCTCACAACATAAGCGATGTTTGGCTGCATACATATCATGACATATATTATGGACTCAATTGTTGAGGCATATGGTGCTTTGTCCATTTTTTCCTTCTCCTCTTGTGTTTTTGGACACACTGCCTTGGAGAGATGTACATCATGTGACATAAGCAAAAATCCTCTCTTAGAATTTTGCATATTGAATCTATTTAATACTTTTTTAATGTATGTACTTTGACTTAGTCCAAGTAACCTCCCATACCTATCTTAGTATATCTTAATTCTAAAGATATAGATTATTTCTCCTAAGTCTTTCATGGAGAAACACTTACCTAACCAAGCCTTTGTAGACTCTAGGGTAGGTATATCATTTTCAATTAGAAGGATACCATCAACATATAAAACTAAGAACACAATCGTACTCTCACTCACTTTCTTGTAAATGCAAGGTTCTTCTGGATTCTTAAGATAGCCAAATTCCTTAACTGTCTCATTGAATCTCAAATTCTCGCTTTGAGAAGCTTGCTTCAATCCTTAAATGGACCTCTTCAACTTATAGATTTTATTGAAATTCTTAGGTGTACTTTCTCCTTTAACTTTCCATTTAGGAAAGCTGTTTTAACATCCATTTTCCAAATCTTATAATCTTTATAAATTGCTATTGTAAGCAAAATTTGAATGGACTTAAGTATTGTTATTGGCAAAAAAAGTTTCATCATAATTAATTTCATGACACTGAGTGAGACTTTTTGCTATTAGCCTAGCTTTATAGGTACTTACATTTCCATCCATGTCATTCTTCTTTTTAAAGGCCCATTTGCAACCTGTAGGTTTTCCCCTAACTGGTGCATCTACCAAATCCCATATTTGGTTAGTTTACATGGAGTCCATCTCAAATTTCGTGGCTTCCAACCATTTCTTAGAGTTTAATGAAGCAATTGATTCTTCATATGTCAATGGTTCATCATTTTGGATGAGTAGTACATCTTCTTAATGAGTTACAAGTAAATTTAACCTTTTAGGTTCTTGACATACTCTTATTGACCTATACGATTCTTACGTTTTAGGAGCAATCTCTAGTTATGACACCATAGGTACTTGTGATATTTGTTTCACATCCAATTGCTCATGTTCCAACTCATTTATAGAATCTTGAATTTCTTCAATATCTACTTTACTTTCACTACTTTCTTTAGAGACAAACACTTTCTCTAAGAATATAGCATATTGAGCAACAAACATTTTGTGCTCACTTAGAAGATAAAAGTAGTATCCCTTAGTTTCTTTAGGATATTTTATAAATGTATATTTAATAGACTTTGCTACAAGCTTATTAGAGAATCCACTCTTCACATAGGCATCACAGCCCCAAACTTTAAGATAAGATAAATTAGGTTTCCTCCCAAACCATAACTCATGTAGTATTTTATCTACTACCTTAGTTAGAATGCGGTTAAGTGTATATGTTACTGTTTCCAAGGTATAACCCCAAAAGGTTAAAGGAAGACTCTCATGACTCATCATTGACTTAACCATGTCCATTAGCATGCAGTTCCTCCTTTTCGAAACACCATTCCATTCTGGTGTTCTAAGAGGTGTGAATTGTGAAATTATTCTACACTCCTTCATGTAATAAATGAACTCTTGACTAAGATAGTCTTCACCTCCATCACTACGAAGTGTTTTTATCTTCTTGCCAAGTTGATTTTCTATTTCACTTTTAAATTCTTTAAATTTCTCAAAAGTCTTTGACTTATACCTCATCAAGTAAATACATCCATACCTACTTAAATCGTCAGTAAAAGTTACAAAGTAAGAAAATCCACATCTAGCTTGAGTTGATAATGGCCCATGCATATCACTGTATACGAGTTCTAATAATTCTTTTGCCCTTTCACCTTTCTTAGTAAAAAGTTTCTTAGCCATTTTACCTTGTAAACACGCTTCATAAGTATCTATGGATTCAAAATCAAATGAATCTAAATGTCCTTCAGAATGAAGTTTAGCTAAGTGTTTCTCGTTTACATGGCCAAGTTTACAATGCCATAAGTAAGTTAAATTTGAATCATGTGTTTTCTTTTTCTTATTCTCAATGCAATGAACAGATTCACTAGTGTTAAGAATATAAAGATTGTTAGCTAATGTTCCATCACCATAAAACATTCCATTCATATAAAATGAACAATTTCTATTTTTAAATTGAAAAACAAATCCCTTGGTATCTAAACATGATAACGAAATAATGTTTTTGATGAAACTAGGAACATAATAACGATTCTCTAATTCTAATACAATTCCATTAGGCAAAGAAATGATATAGGTTCCTATAGCCAAAGCAGTAACTCTTACTCCATTAGTTACTCATAGATCTATTTCTCCCTTAAACAACTTCCTACTCTCACTTAGACCGTGCAAGTCAATATAAATGTGAGAACTACATCTTGTATTTATGACCCATGTAGAAGAAACAAAATGATTGCATTCAATCATAAAGATACATAAGGTGTTATTCTCACTTGACATCCTTTTTTTGAATTGAATACAATTCCTCTTCCAATGGCCCTTCTTGTTACAATGGAAACATATTGCTTCCTTTTCATCAGAATTGGCCTTTTGTTGCTCCTTCTTGAGTTTGGATTGCTCATTTTTCTTTACTTACTTACCCTTAGAATTGTTAGTTCTATTAACCTTTCTCTTTTTTAACTTACTAATAAAGAGAACCACATGAGGCATCTTTGATTTAGACTTTAAGTTTTTTTTGCTTGTCCTTAACATGGCAAACAAATCTGTTAGAGACCTCTCCATTTCATTCATGTTATAGTTCATGACAAACTAAGAGAAGAAATTTGGTAGAAAAGCTAATATCATATAAATGGCCAAGTTTTCATCTAACTTGGAGCCTAAGCTCTCGAGCCTTTCTATGCACCTTATCATCTTGAGTACATGAGGCCCAACTTAACTCCCTTTAGCCACCTTACAATTAAATAGGGTCCGAGATGCATTTTAACTTTCGGCCCTAGCACTTTCCTAGAATAGCTCTTGCAAGTGAGAATATATCTCTCTTGCAAACAAATTCTCATATTGCTTTTGCAATTCAGATGATATTGTAGATAGTATGGGACATTAGACATCAATAGAGTCCTTTAGGTATTTCTAATATTTCTTATATTCTTCTATGGTTACATCCTCACTCAGTTCTTTAATTTCTTCCTTTTCTAGTACATATAATTTCCTTTCATGCCTAAGGACATTTTTCAATTTCCTCAACCAGTCAAGGAAATTTGGTCCAACGAGAATATTGTTTTTATTAAGAATAGATCACAATGAAATGTTATTGTTGCTATTTGCTATTTGCTATTTTAGATCTACAAAAAGATACAAAGTTTAGTGTTTATGAATTTATTTTATAGAAGGACTTTTAAATTATCTCCTACTATTTTACTCAAATCTAATAGCCCCCTCTATTAGATTTGAAAAACCCCGTTATAAGGTTTTCTAGTAGATCCAAAATCCCAAATAAAATTAATATGCATACAGCTAAGCCGTACCTACATATTAAATTATTTTAGGTAGGCCTTAATAAACTTGCCAAACGTAAAACTATACAACTTTTGGATTTCCTATTAGGCTATTTTTTTGAAGTATAACTTTAAAACCCAATACTTGCTTATTAAATTATTAACCATAGTTGAGTTAACAAATCAACAATTCAATTTAAGTCAACCCAGTAATAAATTATAAAAATTACAGTTATTTAATGTGAGCCTACAACTGAGCTGTACTGACTCACATGAAATCTTAACTATTTTATAATTTATAACTGGAGGGCAACATTATTGAACCTTGACTTAATATATTTAGGGGATTTCATAATGTTTCACCAATTATGTATATTATTGTTGATCACTAACAATACTCGCATACATAAAATAAATAAAATAACTATAATAAAATAATAATGCAATGATAATGGGCCATCTAAAAATGGGTCGAGACTAGGCCCACACTAGAAGGTCATGGGACCAAAATCCATTAACTCGAATGCAGCTTCTCTTTAGCCTTCTAGACTTCTTTGTTTCTTAAGTAAACATGTACCTCCAATTTTTCATTTCTAGTATTAAAACTAATTTTGTAAAAAAAAAAAAAAAAAGAAAATAGAGTACAAATGGAATTTAAATTTAGGTTCACATATCTACGTACACTTAATTTATATTTTATCTATGGGTACACAGACAAAAAAAAAAAAAAAAAGAAATTACATCTGTTGTTCAAGCTCACCTCGTTCGAATGACATATAGGCCCTATTTAATAAATCCATTAATATTCATACAAAAACATTCATGCCTAAACCCATAATCATGTGCAAGGAATGAAAGCTCCATAAATAATGTAAACCATATTAACTAATTGATTCAAAATAATTATTATAATCTAGATATACATACTTAGGATTATTATGACCAAATTCTCATAAAAAAAATTTATTTATAGAATTTATTGGCCCATGGATCAAAAAATACCATTGATATTAAATAATGGTTTACACTATAAAAGATATAGATTTTTTTATCTGAAAACAAAATAACCCATGTTTTACATCAAATCCATAATGTAAACATGAATAAATTAATCTCATAAAGATCTTAACAATTATTATATGAATAAAATCTAGGCCAATACCAATGTATATTTTGCATGTTATATAAATTGTTCTAATACATCTATTAGGTTTTATATATCAGAAAGAACACATTGGAAAAAAAAAACTATAAAACCTATCCTAGGATTCATGTATGACATGTAATAAAATATATATATTAATAAAAGATTATAAAACTACTTTTTTCCTACTGAGAAGTACCGTCTCTTTTTAGGGATAAAGTTCAACTAAAATCTGAATCTGATTTGTATTTCAAAATGTGCTCACTACAAGGACTCCAAACGTATTCCCTCTAGTGATATTCATATATACGTTAACAAGAACAAATTGTAATCGTTTATATTACTAGACAACTGGGATTAGAATTAGAAAAACTACGAAGCAAAATGTTATATCTCTTTTCTCTTACCCTTTCTTTAGGTGTTTCTCTTAATAGAAAATCATTATTTAACTCTTTCTCTTGTCCATATCTCTTTTAAACATTAACTAAAAATTAATGAAAGAGACATTTCATTTCATAAACTTTTCAATTACCACAACCTTTCAATTGTATAACAATTAAATATGGAATTAATAGTAGACAACTTTTTAATTGCCACGAACTTTTCAATTTCAATTGAATATGGAATTAATAAATTATATATTCTTTCAATTACCATGAACATTTCAATAGCAATTAAATGTGGAAATAATAAATTCTATCTATTTTTACACCAAAAGCAATAATAAAATACATAATTTTTAAAAGGTACTTAACCAAAAATATAACTATGCGATAAAATAAATTACTTCCAATTTATTATTTTGGATCAATATATTCTAGCTCCGAAATAAATATTTATAAATCTTAGTATTTACTAAAATTTCTTGTCAAAACATTGTTTCCATTAATTGTGCTATAGTGTGCAACCCTCTAGGTTTTTATACAAGAAGATAATGTCTATATAAACATAAAGCAAGGTAACCATCTAGCAACAATTATTGGTCATCTAACGTAATAGAAAAAGTGTAAACGAGAAACCACTATAAGCCGATTATTATGTAATTAACTCTCTTCATCAAATGATATCTTGATTAAACCCCTGCATGTTACGTCATCAATATTTAATTATTTTATTTGATTTCCAAGATAAAATAGACTCAATAATATTTTCCATGACCACGGGCTTATAAGTTACTATTATCTTAACTAAGTAGCCTTAGATATCGACTTCTTAATCCACTAGAGTGATGAATTCTATCTTAACTCATTAGTATCCTCTCTATATTTCATGCTACACTCAATAACTGTATTATTTACAATCCAAATAATGACTGCATTTATTGGTATTAAAGCACAACATTCTATATATAGGATATATGATAGTCTCAAATCTAGGGATTACACTCATTCATATAAAGAAGAGACCTATGACATTAATTATGTAGTGTCCATTGTTAGCTTATCATGTCCAGAGTATTCACTTAACTTTAGGTGCTCACTTGTATAACTCGAACAATTTTCCCTCAATCCAGTGAAAATAACCTTAGTTGTATAACATGTTGGTCTAAATATATATGTCCCCTCTAAATATTTATCTGACGAAGGATAACATTTAAATGAGACAATATAGTGGAATCTCGGTAATAATACACATTTATTGTAATTCTATACATATTTTAATTATCTATGAGACTTTATTGTAAAATATATACTAGTAGAAAAGTATATAAATACAATAAATACTTTCCTTTTATAGATAATATTCATAAATACATCGAAAATATCTTGGCGTATTGTGCATAAATTATAACACTTGGATTATCTGATCCAGACAAATAAAAAAGATCATTTAACTCTAATTCAACCAAGTTATTCATTTCTCTAACTACAATTTAATTCATGCAATTTCAAACAACTGATGAACAACAAGATTAGAAATACTTGGAACCTACTTTGATACCATTTAGGAATTCGATCATGGTTTGCAACCATGAGTCAAGCAGTTATAGCATCACCATGTGCAATTCATAAGCTAGGAGAAGAATTTTGTGAGTGTATAAAATGAGACTATTGAAGTTCCATATCTATCACAAAGTATTTATAGCAGCTAAAAACAATGTAACTACCTAAAAGATTCTAAAACTAAACAACTAATAAGAGAAATACAATTGTCAAATAATATTCACATGAACAAAATAACTAAAGTAAATAGTCTGCTGTGAGATTTATGGAAAAATGCACACATACACCAAAAAAATAAATAAATAAACTTTTCGATAAAATATCACTTATGTCCTTAATTTTTAAGATTAACCGATTTCGACATTATTTTCATTTAAAGAATCATATAGCTCTTTAAGACCCTAAATTGCTAGAGTATTTTAAAAAGAAAAAAAAAATAGATCACAATCAATGTTATAAATTTTTTAAAAAAAAGAAAAGAAAAGAAAAGCGACAAATGGGCATTTACAATTTAAGTTCAACCGAAGTTCCTTTAAAGTTGACTAGTTAATGGCATATGAGTAGATTCCAACTTATCTAAATCAGAATAATGAAAATATTGTAAGTAATTCAATAGAGAGCTAAGTGTAATCTCTTAAAATATTTAGGAAAGAGGAGAATTGAATGGATTTCTTTATGATAGAGGAACTGTATTTATATCATATAAGCCATTAGAGTTTTGGCAGTAACTTTAAATGGTAATTGGCTATTCATCTTAGGGTAAATCTTACATTATATGTATGTCTATTTTCAAAGTAATGAGGGATTTAAATAATTTACCATAAACTATTATAGTAATAACTATAAATTGAATAAAAGAACATTCATATAAATCATTTTGAAACTCCATTAGTACTCAATTATTGTTCAATTTAGATAATGAAAATGTAATAAGATAACACATGTGAAGATTAAAGAGATGGTTTATTTATTTATTTTCCAATTGTACATTATAACTTTAACACTATGTTTAGAATGAGGGAAGGAATGTAGAGGGGGGTGGGGGGAAAGTTAGAAAATTAAAGTACTTTCCATTGTTTGGTAAGGGAAGAAAAAGGAGAAGGAATGGATTTGGAAGAGAATTATTTCCCTTGGGTTCACCAAAATCTATCCCTCTCAAATTGGAGAGAATAGGAGGGAATTACTTTGAAATTACACAACTACTCTTCTAATAAAAGTATATCTCAAAGTTAAAGGAATTTTTTTAACATTTTGATAAAATACAGAGGTTTTATAATTTGGAAGAGGCCATCAAAATAGTGTAGAGGGTCGAAAAGTAGAGGAGAAATGTTCCAAGCTGACCTGGGCTAACATTCTCCTGAGACCTGGTACTACACTGACCTATTCAAGCTGAGCCTAAGAGACCATACCGAACTGAGGAAAAGAATGACTGACCTGAGGATAGCCAAACAAGTCAGAATGACCAAGCAGGATAGTAGTGCCAAGTTGAGGTTAGGCAACCTCCGAGAATGTATGAGAAAGGACAGACTTCTGGACAGAAATCTAGCAAGGTAAAATACTTTAAATGCTTAAGCTTCGAACACACGACTGTTGAGTGTCTGAACTGATGTGTCATGGTACTCCGAGGAAATGTATTAGATAGCACTGATGACAATGAGCTTGAGGAAGAGAAGCATATTCGAAAGGTAGAAGCCGAGGAGGAAGAGGAGACCTATGTCTATGCTGACCAAGGAAAAGTGATGACCCTAGTATTAAGATGAGTCATGATTTCCTTGCAGAACCTTGAGGAGGACTAGAGAGAGAATTTGTTCCATATCAAGTGTACCGTCAAAGGCCGATAATGCACAATTATAATAGATGGAGGAAGTTGCACTAATGTGGTTACGCAATCATTTGTGCAGAGGTTAGGTCTGTCAACATTAAGGCATCCTCGACCTTATAAGCTGCATTGGCTTCATGAGAAGGGTGCTTTACACATAACTGAACAAGTGACCGTACCGTTCAGTATCGAAAATGTATACAAGGAGAAAGTACTGTGTGATGTCGTCCCTATGGGAGCTTTACATCCATTGCTTGGAAGTCTTTGGTTGTTCGATTGACGTGTTACGCATGACAGGTATAAGAAGATCTATGCCTTTGTTAAGGATGAAAGGAGGATAGTATTGCAACCTAACTTCGTCCCAAGTAAATAAGACCTATAATCAGCTCACTCAAGCTAATAAGAAGAAAGCCTTGGTGATGAGTCGTAGAGAGCTTCGATCTGCTAAGAAAGCTGATGAACCAATGTTCCTGTTAGTTAGGAGACCGATGGAGATGAGGGAGTTACAAAATGTTCTAGGAGAAATCCAAGGCTTGCTAAATGAGTTTTCTAACCTATTTCCGAAGGAACTGCCACTAATCCGAAGCGTAGAGCACTGTATTGATCTGTAGCTAGGCGTCACTTTACCTAACCAACCTACACATAGGAAAAACCCTAAGCAGGTTGCTGAGTTGAAAAGATAAGTGGACGAACTCATCGAGTAAGGATATGTGAAGGAGAGTATGAGCCCTTATGTTGTACCAGCTCTACTCGTTTTGAAGAAGGATGGTTCATGGTGCATGTGCATTGATAGCCGAGTGATTGACCAAATTACTATCAAGTAGAGATACCCGATACCAAGGCTCAATGAATGTTAAATGAGCTTTTTGGTGCAAAGATATTTTCAAAGATTCATCTACGGAGTGGCTACCACCAAATTCACATGAGGTTGGGTGATGAATGGAAGACTGCCTCTAAGATTAGGTACAGACTCTACAAATGGTTGGTTACGCCATTCGGACTTACTAATGTGCTGAGCACATTCATGAGGTTAATGAACCATGTGTTGCACCCTCTTCTTAGAAGATGTGTGGTCGTGTACTTCGATGACATACTGGTATATAGTGTCAACCTGAACAACCATGTTCAACATCTTTGCGAAGTATTTAGCATTCTATGAGCTGAGAAACTTTTTGGGAATGTGAAGAAGTGTACATTATACTAGAATGAGGTGGTTTTCCTAGGGTTTGTAGTATCAGGGGAAGGAATCCAAGCAAATGAAGAGAAGATCCGAGTTGTTCTAGAATGGCCGACGCCGAAGAATGTTATTGAAGTCTAAAGTTTCAATAGCCTAGCTTCTTTTTATAGGCAATTTATTAAGGACTTCAACACAACAGCCACCCCATTGATCGAGCTAATAAAGAAAAATGAAGGGTTCAAGTAGAACAACGAAGCTGGGCGAAGCTTTAGGGAGATCAATGAGAAGCTCACCTCAACACGTGTTCTTTCACTACTAAATTTTGAGAAGCCCTTTGAATTGGAATGCAATGCATCAGGAGTGGGAATTGTTCCTGTCCTGATGTAGGAACAACGACCCATCACCTTCCATAGTGAGAAACTTAGTGGCCTTGCCCTGAACTATTCTGTGTACAAGAAAGAGTTGTACTCCCTTTTCTAAGCCTTCATTGTTTGGCAACACTACCTACTGCCACAAGAGATTGTTATTTACACCGACCACGAATCATTGAAGCATCTTAGGAGTTTTTACAAACTCTCCAAGAGGTAGGCTAAGTGGTTAGAATTCATGAAAAGGTTCTCGTACGTCATTTGGCACAAGAAAGAGAGCGCAAATGTGGTCACAGATGCTCTATCACAACTGCAAACTTTGTTAACCACATTGCAAAAAAAATTATTAGGATTCTCACTCATCACAAAGTAGTATGCTGTTGACCCTCACTTTGGTTTCGTTGTTGAACAGTGCTGAAAAGGGGTAGTTGTTGGAAAATATTATCTTAAGGACGATTATCTGTTCAAGGACCACAAACTATGTATTCAAAACTGCTCCATGCGTGAGCTACTGATCAGCGAAGCCCATAGCGGAGGATTATCAGGTCACTTTGGGGAGGTCAAGACAGCCAATCTATTGAAGAAGAACTTCTACTAGCCAGGTTTAGCCAAGGATGTCCATAAGGTAGTTGATAGTTGTGAAGTGTGTAAGCATGTTAAGGGAAAGAGAGAACCCTATGGAGAGTTCATGCCTCTATCGACGCCGACCTTACCTTGGGCCGACCTCAGCATGGACTTTATCCTAGGGTTGTCCCTGACATCCCGAGGGAAAGATTTCATTTTTTTTTTTATAGTAGACTGTTTCAACAAGATGGCACACTTCATTCCATGCCATCGAACTAACGATGCTCTATTTATTATTGATCTATTTTTGCAAGAGATTGTTCGACTACATAAAGTATCGAAAAGTATAGTCTCAAATTGAGACACAAAATTCTTGAGCTATTTTTGGAAGACCCTTTGGAGAAGACTTGAAACCAAACTCGTATTCAGCTCTAGTAACCACCCTCAAATTGATAGCCAGACTAAAGTGGTAAATAGGATACTAGGCAATTTACTTAGAGCTGTTGTGGGAAAGAACTTGAGAGATAGGGATCTATGCCTACCAGTTGTAGAGTTCACATACAACTGGACTGTCCATGGTACTACTGGGAAGACTCCATTCAAGGTCAACTATGGCCTTAACCCTACCATTCCCCTAAATATAATCGGCACCCCAGCAACTATTAAAGAGAGTCAATCTAAAGTGGACCGAGCCCAAGATTTACATGAGTTACACCAGTCTGTCATGAGGAAGATCGCTAAGTTCAATTAGAGACAACAAGAGATTGGCAACCAAGGCTGCTGAACTATTTCTTTTCAGCCAGGAGGCTTAGTATGGATACATCTCAGCCGAGAATGATTCTCACACTTGAGATAGAATAAACTATCTCCTTGAGCTGATGATCCGTTCAAGGTCTTGAAGAAGATCAACCGTAATGCCTACTGATAACTCTGATTTTAAACATATTTCATATGGTGATTTTATAGTATTTCCCTTACATTTTTGGTTTTCTTTAAAGAAATTGATACTTAATTGAGTAAAATTTTGATTTCAAGATTTGAACGCGTTCTAGGATTGAAAACGAAGAAAAGGAATCAAGTTTCACTCAAATCGGAGTTCAAATGAAGAAGTTATGAAGTTTTGAAGTTATGTAGAAAAATTTACCTCGGTGCAGAAAGTTACATGACCTGGGGACACGGCCATGTCCCAGGCTGTGTCTAGTGACGAAAACAGAATTCTTATAATACATATATAAAAGGATATCTTAGGGTTTCAAAAAAGGGAGAAACATTAGAGAAACCAACAAGATACGAGAGAAGAGAAGAGACTTGAGGAGAAAGAGAAGAAAAAGGCGAGAACAACACCGACTTCAAGATTAGAGAGATTGTTCATCAATGAAAGGGGTTTTCCATGTTTTATTTTACGTTTTTGATGGAACTCGTTTTTAGATTCATTATGATAGCTTAGAATTCGAGTATTTAGGATTATGGAACCTAAGGTTTCATGTGACTTTTGGGTTAAATTATAATTTTCAATAAAGTTTCTATCTTTTCTTGATTCAATTATGTTATTTAATTGTTGATTGATAATTCTAGAGTATCAATATATGATATTATGCATGATGATTGAGAAATTGCATGTGTAATTAGATCTTAACATAATTGGAGAGAATTACATGTATACTTAGAGATAAGATACATGTTTCTTCCGGAAAGTTGATTGTTTGTATGAGAATTCATTATACATTAATGCAATTCTAAGTTATATTACTAAGTGAAGAGATTCCGATAAATAATTTAGGATTAGGGTTAATATTCTTGAGAAAGATATTAGCTTTAATTGTGAATCCCTCCGGTCAAAAATAATAGAAACTAAATTGAATATATTTTAAAAGATCACATGTTAAACACTAGGGGAAATAATTCCTAAATACGTTATTAATTTCTTGAAGTCGTTCGTAGTTTTATTGCTTTCTAATTTGCTTAATTAAGTCTCATAATTAGTTTAGATGGTTAATTTCAGTATTTTTAATTCATTTAACTCGACACAATTTTCCGGTTAGATAATAGAGCTAAGGTTAATATTAGTACTCGAAATCTCTGAGGGATCGACTCGGACTCACATCCGCTATATTAAAATTGATAGGTGCACTTGCCTTATATCACCTACCAAATCGAGTTGCCTGATGACTACGGTGTCTCCTTTACCTTCAATGTGTCTGATCTAATTCCCTACCAATCAACAAAAGAAGACTATACGAGCGCCCTAGAAGAATAGGCAGAAACCACTTCAAATTTGAGGACAAATCTTTCTAAACCCTAAGTAGATGATAGGAATCAACCCCTAAACTGATCATAAGAAGCTCAATTAGAGGACTTCAAGGGCTTGCATGAAAAATATTAGCTCTAAGCCATAGCCGAGATAAGGACTCCTTTTCCGATTTGACCTCCTGCTAACTTGTCTCTTAGATCCTCACGTATGTCTAACATGCTTCTGCCCAGCTGCAAAGTCCTAATCCAAAAGGTAACCTAAGATAGGTTAGCCGAGCCAAGCTCTCCAACCGACCACTGGTGCCTGACTCCAATTTAGTTGACTTCCTAACTAGATTAATTGGCTCCCGACCTGATTTAGATCGGGTCGACCCTTGATTACCAGCACTTCTTGTTTCTGCTTATGTTGTATGATATTCCTGATATCCAGCCATTAAGCGATACGTGTCTTTTGACATAACGTTTCAGAATGATTCTTTCTCTTCTGTACTGAATATTCTTTGTCCTTTTTACCCCTTTTTAGTATGATTCATGTAACGTGATTATAAAATACCATTTTGTCTTTTCATACATGTAAAATAATCTTAATAGGTAAGTATATAAACCTTCACTTTCCTTGTTCGTAAGATCACATCCTTTTCAATACAAAAATTACTCATTTGAGCAACCTTTGTGTTCTCGTTATTCAACTCTTATTTATTCCCTTTAGCAAGAAGTAGTGGCAAGTGGCCCTTTAATTGGGACTAGCATGTCATATCCGGCGAATTGTAGGCTAAGTAGGATCGAGTGGTGAGTCATATCCATTCGGTAGTTGCCCAGACTTTAGTAACATTTTTCCTGTTTGTTTGTTTTGCTTCATTGTGGTGCCTTTCTATGTGTTCCACCCTGGAGACACATTAGAAGGTCATGGGGGGTGGTGTTTTGCACTATGGTAGGTAGTAAGGGGGTTTGTCTACTATCATAGAGCGTAGTGCTGCTATAGTGGATCTAGGGTCGTGATTGGTGGATAAGTTGTATATTGGGGTATCAGCTGTAAGGATGGTGAAGGTAGGGCGGTGTTTTAGGTGTCGATGTTTATTATTTGATAAGGGCTATGTCGGTAATTGGTTGTTGCTACTTATTGTCATTGGTGTGGATAGCAAGGAAGGCAGCTAAGATGGTTATTTACAGTTGGTGGCATTTGGTAACGTAGGCATCTTGGCTTGTGATTTTCAATCCCCCCAAATCTCCTCCTAGCTTTTTTTAGATAAGTGATTTGAGTCCCTTTTAAAGCTCAAGATATAACCATAGATGAAGTTGACATTTAATATAGATTTTATCAAACGTTTGATTGTTTTCAACATAAATCCATATTAGATTCGAATCTTTCAATAATATAATTATCAGTTTTCTTCCAAATCCATGCAAAAATATTGAAGTTTTGGTCTAATCTATTATAGATTTGTGTAGATTCGACCAAAACTATCCATTAGGGAAGATGATACAGTGTCACGTGCCTTGTATGTGACTAGGGTGGGTTAAAAAAAATAATAACAAAATAAAAGCACAACTCATGCCTTGTAGAGCTGATTGTTCTTTTAGGCAAAAATGCAATCCACATTTATTAACCTTTAGCTCTAGGCCAAATTGGTATTGGACCTCTTAGCTTAAAACCAGTTTTGATCCAATTGCTTCATAACTCTACTACAAATTATTAGAAAGTTTACATACAAAAAGATTTTTTCATCCTTAGTTTAATTTAATAAATTTCAAGTCTTACTTTTAATTTGTTTATTTATTTCTCAAAATTTTTAAAATGAAGTCCACCTTTATGAATCTAAATTTATTGGACCTTTCAAAAAATGTATTTTCCTAACTAAGCTCAATTTAAAAAAAAAAAAACTTAGAATTTATTAAATTGCATATATATTTTCAATTGTTGCTTAACTTGGCCTTAAATAACTAACTAACTTGATTTGGATACTTTTGACATTTTGTATTCTTTCATTTTTTTTCATTTTTTATTTCAATTTTCTTATTTTTTTGGTACTTTTTTTTGTAAACTTGGCCTAAAATAAATAAAACAAAATAAATAAGAAAATAAGGGGATAGAAATGGGATGTTCACAATGGGATATCGAAATAGAAACTCCCATATCACCAAGACATTACTACAAAGCGATACCCCAAGGACTATATAAATCTGAAGTTCGTGTTTTTTAATAGCAAGAAAGGGATTGTTAAAGAACACTGGTTAAAGTTCATTAAGACTTTAGAAGTGTATGATTTAGATGATGATTTGAAAATGAAAGGATTTTCTAAGTCACTATGAAGGCGTATACCTGGTATGCCAACCTTCCCCTAGGGTTAGTTGTTTTATGGGGAAACTTATGCAAGATGTTTTTAAAGAAGTTCTTCCTCACTGGAGAAAGAGTCACTCTTACTAACATAGGGAAAATCCGACAAAAGCCTAAGGAAGATCTCATAGATTACATTGGTGCTTTAGGGAAAGTTTCTTAGACATACAATACGTTTGTGATAAAAGAGAGTTAGTCAAGATTTACATCTAAGGGATGTTTACTGAGTATGCCATGCATCTTAGGAATCTCTCATTGGTTTCTTTTGCTATGTTGGTTAAGAACGTATAAAGGACTAACAATTCAGTCGCACGACAAAGAGGTGAGAATGCAAGATTTAATAAGCACATACCGTTAGTGAACTTAGCCCAAGAGGAGAATCCAAAAGTAGCAAAGAAATTTAAAAGAGAGAAGCCTACGAGCACCTGACCATCTTTGGCATACTCATGCTCAATGGGGAAAGTGTACGCACTCCTCAACGAATGACTACGTGATGGAAACATTAGGCTTTCGAGGGTTAAGCACTTACTAACAAATGAAGAAAAAAAAAATGACCCTAAGTATTGCAGAGTTCATAAGAGTATAGGTCATCTTATAAAAGATTGTTAGACTTTGAAGAAGATATTTAATGAGAGGATTCAAAATGGTGAATTGATTATTGAAGACAACAATATTAAGAATAATCCACTATCATCCTATAAAACACTTGAGATGGTGTCATAAATGCTATTACCCATGATCCTACAAAGACAGAAGACATAGACGTATAGCCATTTGAGGTGTACGACGATAAAGATGGAGAACTCATAATTGAAGAAAGTCGAGATGATAATGATATCCTTGCCTTGTTAAAAATTTTCAATGTTAGAAATTTCTTTGATCCCCTTGGTTTTGATGAGGATGCTCAACTTGATACCACGACTACACTAATGAAGATTACGTAAGGTCAATATAAGAAACGTACAATAGGATGTCTAGTAAAGGGAATAGTTTCGATGAATGAAAGTGCAATTACATTCACTAGTTTTAACATGTATATAAAGAATTCCAATCATAATTGCCTTCTATATGTGGAAAGCGTACTTAATGGTTGCCCTATCAAGAGGACATTTGTTAACAATGGATTTTCACTCAATGTCATGCTAATGTCCACTTTTAAAGCTATTAGGATATACATTTGATACTTAGTAAAACAACTTATAGTGCTAAATAGCTTCTAGGAGCCCATGAAGACAATAAGGCTCATTAAAGTAGATTTTAATGTTGGGCCTATCCATAGCTCTACGTAGTTCCATATGTGCCCATATCTTACCATCTTCTTATAGGAAAGACGTGGCTACATGATCACAATATGATACCTTCAACATAGCATTAGTGCATGAAGAGTCATTGGAATAAGTAGGACATCTTCATTCCTACAACAAAGAACCCGTTCACACTATAATGAGTCTCATTTTACTGAAGTAGCCTTCTTTAATAAGTATGTAAATGAAGGAGAGATATATATATAGAAGCACCCCTTGAGGTACCACTACTCATAGAGAAAAGAGCTTAGACTTAGTATTCAACAAAAAAGGATGCTCGCTTATTGTAAGGGCATGAAGAAACGTAAGCGAACCATTGATATTATGAAGGAATAAAGCACTTCATAGGTTAGAAAGTGAGAGAAATCTTAATAATTGGAGTGAGCCCTTATCGTATTTACCTTAGTTTTCATTTTATTTCGTATGTAAGCGCAACAATGACTACTTCTCATCAATGAAAGAAGTTCCTTTTCCCATTATTAATATTTTCTAGTGAGAATGTGATAAGCATTTCTATATCTTGATTTTATTGTTATTGTTGCTACAAAGTAAGAGACTAGTCTCCTTAGCATGCGAAGTTCACAAAATAATTTACATTTAAATGGGGGCAATTAAACCCCTTGACTAATCAAAAGAAAGCAATAATGAATATAACATATATTCTATACATCGTTACTAGTTGGTAAGAGCCTAGTCTCCCAAGCGCACGATGATGAGCTTGGCTTATATGTTATAGATTGGTAGGAGCACTAGCTCTTAAACGTACATCATGCCATGATAATTATGTGTAGCTTTCATGATATCTAATTTCTATGTTTCTTGCGATCAAGTAGTAAAGACAATCCCATTGATGAGCACTTTAACATATTGATATTCAAACTAAGGAAACATCTTGGTAAGCCACATTATGCAATCAAGTAGTAAGAAATACCCCCTTGACTAATGAGAAAGAATTATTGATCCTAGGTAATCAATGCTACTATCGCTACACATGCATGATTGAACACTTCTTGAAAAGGATCTTCTATATATTATCATTAGCAAGTAAAAGTCTTGTCTCAATACAGGAGATGGCATATGAGATCCCCTAGATCACTAAGTCTAAGCAGACTCGCAATTATGCTTATTCTATTAGAAACCCCTTAGATCATTGAGTCTAAACAATTTCACAATTATATATATTCTACAAGAGGTACCTTAGATCGAAGAGTCTTGAAGTTATGTTAATCCAAAATTTAAAGCTCATGATTACTTAGCACTAGTATCTTGGTTGAACCTTTGTTCCCTACCATGTGGTGTCGTTTTTAAGGAAAAAAGAAGAAGAAGAGATAACAAGGCAATTTTACTACTTTACACCAAATAATAGTGTTGCTTAATTGAGACATTATTCTTAATCGTATGAAGTCTTTAAGAACAAAGCATAGTCAGACTCAAGATATGCTTGGTTATATTACTACTAAGTCAACATATGCTTTTCACTAACTGTCAAGACATTGTAATTCATTAAGGGGATCGAAGTCGTGCCACTACATTATTGTTTAGTACACTACTACTAAGTAAAGAGCTATCGACCCTAAGTGTATAATAGTAAGATACTTTCATAACAGATAACAAAAGTGCTAAGGAGATAAAATAGCATGGACATAGATTAATGAACTTCATTATTATTGATTCTACATATTTAAGTACAACTCATACTTCCAAGGAAACATACAACTAAGGTATTATATAAGTGCTCCTATGAAAATAGCACACTATTGTAAGGATAAATCAGTATGGCCCTTTAAGGAATTGTAACTTTTAAAGACTAGTGTACTATAATACAGCACTAGGTCCTCGATGGTGTCATAAGGGAATGAAAGGTATCAAGACCCATTGATTGTTCCTTCTCCACATGTCAATAATTGGAGGAGGAAAATTATAAATGGATACGATGTATAAAGAGGTTAATCTTGCATGGTGATGATCATTACTCATTATGTTTGTTTTATACAACACTCCTTATGCATAATGTTCAATGTATGCGTGTTTGCAAGGCTTAATGCATGTGTGCTCACGATACTAGAAGCGTATGTATACAGAAGGCTTAATGCACACATGACGCTCAATAAGCAAGTGCTTTAGATAATCAATACGCTACGCTGATTAATGACATCCCCCTTTACTTGATCTGAAGGATAACATTATTAGAGTTATTAAACACATGGGATTATTCATATGTTTAACTAATGTGCACTCATATTCAAGCCCTACATCATGTGCAAAGCTCATCTCTAGATCAAGCCTCATGTCATGTTCACTCATATTTAACTCATATGTTTAAGCACATGTATTTATGTTAGAAGACTAATGTTTAATGCCTCGTGTTCAACTTGTATAATGGGCTCATTTCTATTCTCATTTATGTTGAAAAGACTCATGATTCAACTATTCACGTTTAGCTCATATGTCAAGCACCATGTTTAGCCTATGATGCCAAGACCTATATCATGCTCAAACTTCACGTCGTGTTCAAGGGCTACGTCGTATTTAAGGGCCATGTCGTATTTACACCTCACATTGTATTTAGGTATCATGTAATGCTTGACCTCACATCATATGCAGACCTCATGTTATGTTCAAGCCTCGTGTTGAGCTTAGGCTTTGCGTTACACTTAGGCCTCACATTGCATTTAGATCTCACGACATGTTCAAGCCTTACGTCACATTCATGCCTCATATCGAGTCATGTTCAAGACTCGTGACATGTCCAAAATTTATTTTACATTCTAGGCTCATTTTACATTTGGGGATTATGTCATATTCAAGGTTCACATCAAATTCAAAGCTCATGTCATGGTTAAGGTTCATGTTTGATTTTCACATTAAATCATGTTCAAGGCTCGTGAATACAACACATGCTCAATCACATTCAACTCTATTGTTCAAGACTCGTGTTTACTCTTACATTCAATGCTCATATATAACTCTTATGTTCACTCGCGCTCAAGACTCATGTGTCAATGCTCATGTTCGATTCATATGACAATACTCATACCCAACTCAAGTGCCAAAAGTGTTTATGTTCAATTCACATACACAACTCACACACGTTCATGTTAAATTTTTAGAAGTTCCCATATCGAAAGTTCACAAATGTTAGTGTCAAAGGCTTAACTCAAATGTTCAACTTGTCAAGCCTAGATTTTTCTCAATTTTCAATATTTTTCTTAATCCAACCTATATTGAACCTTATACCCATTCAATATAAATTCTTAACTAAGGATTAACAAAAACTTAGTTTTTTTTTTTTTTAACTTTGAATATAATTTGAAGTTGTCACCTGACCGGAATTGGGGAAAAAAGTTAAGTTATAACTAATTATAACTTATAACTTAGCTACTAGTTTTCAATAAAACCAATTTTTTAAAAAATAAAGATTTTTAAAACAGAGATCTTGGATCTGAGAGCTACCATATTAAACCCTAATCGAGTACCACTTTTAATTTTTCAAAATTATGTTTATCTTAAAATACCCTTTTAATTACAATGCTTATTCAAAAATAAATAAATAAATAACATGACATCTACTTGTAAAAAATAAGAAATCAAAATGAAATTTACAAAAGTGGGAAAAAAAAAACTTACATGTTTACTTTTTTACAAATACTTACATACTTGCTATTCAAAGTCAAACTTCTATAATTCATTCCTTACAAAACTTTAATTTGTTACTCTCTTTTATTTTGGAAAATAACCAATTTTACATTTTTTATCCATTTGGTTTTTTGCTTAAGAAAAGCTTTTAAAATGATCTTAGTTTTTTTACTAGTTTATTTTCTTGAAAAATTCTATGGAAACCCTGATTTTCAAAAGGGTTTGTTTATTTTTATTTATTTAGAAAAAGGATTTTTCTAAGTAATGAAATATGCTTTGTTATTATTATTATTATTATTATGTTTTTATATTTTATATTTCATTTTTTTACCAAAAAAATTAAATTAAATTAAAAATAAAAAAAAAGAAGCAAAAGCCTTCCTCTCTTTCTTCTTTCCTTTCTTTTCTTTTCTTTTTATCTTTTTTTCTATTACAATAAAAAAATACAACAACAAAATACAAGAAAAAAAAAAAAGGAAGCGATCGAACCAATGCTGGTGCAAGTGAAGGCCGTAGAGCTGTATTTGAGTCGAACTTGGATCGTGTGACCCGTACATGCATAGGCTTAGAGAGAGAGAGAGAGAGAGAGAAGGAAGAAGGAGGAATCAATGGTGGTTGATTCAAGACATCCTATTTGCCAAAACGAAGGGGAAATAATGTTTTTGTAAGTTTCTTTTTAGAGAATGTGAGGTAGGTGAAGTGCCACCGCATTTGGTGGCCATTTGAAGGTGGTTGAATGTGGAGTAATAGCGATAGTAATCGTTGGCACGTATAGTGGCTATTGGATATGTATAGAGTGTTAGGTCTTGAGTTTTGGAGTACGACTGGCCTAACCATGGTGTTAGTTTAGCTTGGGAAGCAGTAGTCCCTAGTGTTTTGCGAAGGTGGTGCAATGGTTAAGGGTTTGGGTAATTGGAGATGGTGAGGCGACTATGAGGCACAATGGAGGGTGAGAGGGGATGAAATGGAGAGCTAGAATCTTAGCTGAGCTTTTGATAGTAATAGTTACTTTTGTCGATGGCTAGAAAGATAGATAACTTAGAGAGAGAAAGGGAATGCCTAGAGAGAGAAAGAGAGAGCATGAATGTGTATATTTAGGTGAGATTGAGAGACCACCACTAATTTGAAAGTGTATGGAGAGCTCCAATTTATAAGTTCCCCAGCTCGTATAATCTTAGAAAGAGCAATAAAGGCTAAATTGGCCATGAATGCTTTCAAGCGCGAGAATATTTTTTCAATTTTTAGATCTTATTTTGACCAAGAAGATCGATGAATTTAGACATAATATAGGCACTATTCAAGTGTACTCCAAATCCTTAATTAATCCCTACATTTTGTTTGATGAAATTTGGTCAAGAAATCAGTTCAATTGGGTCAAAAAGAGAAGGGATCGCACAGGGTTCTTTTTTTTTTGGTTTATGTGAGAAACTAGGTAAAGGAGGAAACCAATGTGTGGTCACATGTAGGGCACGTGTTATGCACCTTAACTCGCGCATGCACTATACGTATGTAGCTTCAAAATAGAAGCAAGCGCTTCTCAAGCCTACATGCATAGGCTTAGTCCCATGCTAGGGCCTTTAACCCTGTTTTCTAATGTATTTGGTGAAACCTAGTCCAAAACCCCTTATTCCCCTTTCTTCTGCTTGTTTTTTTTTTTTTATAAAATAAAATAAAAAATATACTAAATGCAGTTCCTAAGTCAAAATTAAACCCTAAATGACCAAGTTGCATACATATATACTTTTAAAAAAGAATAATAAATAGAATGAAATAAAATGAAAATAATAATTTTCAAATGAACCCATTTTTAATGATCATGTACATTATTTAACCCTAAAAAATGAATTACTCAATCTATGTCACCCCAAGATACTAAAAACAACTTGGAAAACCCATTTTCCCTAAATTTTTGTATTTTTTTATTTTTTTTAATATTTTGAGTTTTATATATTTTCTAATTTTTTTTATTTTTGAATTAAGACCCCTTAAAAAACTAAAAATAAACAAACAAATAAATAAAATAAATGGGGGAAAAAATTAGATGTCTATAGTTGCCCTCTTTTGTAGTGAAGTTTGAATAAAATTTTATCATAAAAACAATAAAGACATTATTTTTACTATAAGGATAAACTATACTAGGAAGCGTCGTAGTTAACTAGCTATGTTAAACCTGCTCCATTGGGGATTTCAGAGATGAGAGAAAGAAAATGTTTCCTAGGGAAAAGAATCAAATGAAAGAATACGAGTATGCTCTTAAAAAAAGGTTAAAACCTGAAGGTACTGTCTTTGATGGACAATACAATATGTTGTTTCAGAGAAAACAAAGTAAGTCTTAAATGGCCATCAAGGATAGATAGTCTTTTAATTTATTTTTTCAAGTTTAAGACTAATGTGAGCACCATCTTAGATTAATGGACAAAAACTTTGTCACCATCTTGGATTGATGGGCTTTAACTCAAACATCATCTTGGATTGATGGGTCTTAAAAAATTGATACCATCCTAGATTGATGAGTATCGAAAAATTTTGGATTAATGAATGTAACGCCATCTTGGATTGATAGGCTTTAACTTGAACACCATATTAGATTGATGGGTATGGTACCATCTTAGATTGATGGGTTTTAGCAAAAAACTTGAACACCATCTTAGATTAATGAATATAGCACTATCTTGGATTGATAGGCTTTAACTTGAACACCATCTTAGATTGATGCGTATTACACCATCATGGATTGATGGGCTTTTAAAAATTTCATCAGGACTCTTAAAAAACTTTCTCATTTTTGCAATTTTCTTGGAATTGACAAAATTAACCTTAAGGGTTGACCTAAGAGAGAGACTAAGTCATCATGATCACTTAAACTAGCTACAAGGGGCAAGGCCCCCTAAATTAACAAAAGGAGATTTTAGGTTAGACATTAGGGATTGGAAAAACTCCTAAAAATGATGAGAATGGTCACTAAGACTGAGTAGGAAGAAGAAAATTTACAAGCTAGGGTAAGACTCATGTTCAAACAAAATGCTTAAAAGTGACAAAGCTCAACACTATGGCCAAACATAGCCAAAGCTGGGTAAAAAGACCAATCTGGAATTGACTTAAAGAAAACTTGTCCTTTTTCTCCTCTCTTATTATTATTATTATTTTGAGAATTGCTAACAGGTTTGGGTTCTTCATATATGTGGGCCTTTGGTAATTTACTCTTTTCTTGACTTTGCTCAAATCACCTAAAAATCTTCTCTTTAGGGAGGGGAGGGGGAGGAGGCTCCACTTTTCTTAGGTTACTCAAGGCAAGAGATCTGTTGGTGTCACCTGGGGTGATCACAGGGCAATGACATCTCATAATTGATTAGTTTAGTCTAAAATGGCTTCCTTACCTTCTCTTAGTTCAAATTTCTACTCTTGACTATAATTCCAAAAATTATGATCTCTCTTGTAAGTGATACAGTTTAATTAATCTATTAGGTCTTTTTTGGACTGTAATGTGATATGGGCCTTTAGTCCTTTGTTTCAAAAATGGATATTAATGAAATGGCATTTTGAAAGAATTACTTCTTAACCTAGGTTTTGAAGTCAAGAATCCCGTAAGTAAAACTAAAATTATACTTGTTCCAGTTTCAAATGTAACTTTTACTAAAGATAAGTAATTTCCTTTATTCAAAAGAACTTTTAGAAGGAGTGGAATTGTAACTAAGCTTTGGTTTGCAAAAGGAGTGGATTTTGAGAGTCTTAGCTTTACCCTTGCTCTTTCAATTTTAGGGGTTTTTACTTCGAAAGTTGGGCCTTAATTCAGAATAGACCTTTTGAGGTACATGCCCCTAATCCTTTTAGACTTTAGGGCTTTCAACTCAATCACTTTGTTTTTGTAGATTTCTTTTTTAAGCATATTTTTTATTTCCTCATGCCCCTATCCTTTTTCCTCTTTTCTTTCTTTCTCGTTCTCTTTTTTTTTTCCTTTATTTTCTTTTTTTTTTTTTTCAATTCGATCTAAGACAATGGTGATTATCCCCTTTTTTGGTGTATGATTCAATGTATGCAGCTTATATATAGTGTTCAACATAGAAGCCCTTTTCATTTTTAAAGAAAATAAATTACCAATTGTAATAATTACAGTTGAATTGAAGCGACTAGAGCAATCACAAATTAGTTTTAAAACTTTCCTCCTTTTTAATGATCCTAACCTCCAAATTACCCCATTATGGGGTGGTTTTTGATAAGGTTTAATTTTTGAAATACTTCATTAAAAAAGACTCAACGTGGTTGATAAGGGATATTTTTTAAGATAGAGAAATGAATGCTTAACGTCATTTTGATTAGTATATCGATTTCAAGACGGACCTCCTTTAAGAATTGTGTCCAAATCTTCACATTAATGACACTCGACACTCAAGTGTTTAAGGTTAGTGTTTCAAGATTCAGTTTGCCTCTTTTTATTCTAAACTTTCAAAATGGGGTACTAAAAAATGTGTAATTCATTTGCCCCAATATTAATCAAACTACAATAACTTAATTTAAAAGAATGCCTTTAATAGTAAAATGAAACCAAGAAGATAATTTTATTCTAAGTGACAACTATTACAAAGTCATGAAAAAACATTCCCTTATGAGTTTATTACAAACTTTTTCAAAAAATAAAAAATAAAACTTGGTTCTTCTTTGCCCCCAACTATTTAAGACCACACATAAGCTTATTAGAAGGTATTGGTAAACTCAAAAGATTTAGAGCTATAGATGGTTCATTTGAAGTTCCCTCATGACTTGAAGAAGGACCAACTTCTTGAAACTCTAGTTAAATGACCTTAGCATTGATTAAGTCTTAAATCTTATTCCTTAACCTCCAACATTTCTCAGTAAAGTGTCCCTTCTGACCCATATGATAGTTGCATTGTGCTTCTAGTTCAAAACCATGTGGTTTGTAATTTCGATTAGGGGCTTCGTAAGTTAGGATCTTCGCCTCTTTTAAATGATGAAAGATTTAAGTCATTGAGATCCTTAATTGAGTAAATTGTCTCCTCCAAGCCCCTAAGACTTGTTTTTTCTCACTCATCCTTGACTCTTTTCTTTTTGGGCTACTTTCATTATTTAGGCTTATTGATGTTTAATCAATATTGAACGTCAAGTGTTGAAATCTTCTAAGTACAAGGCCAATTATCATTTCTAAGTTTGCAATGCTCTTTTGCAATGTTATTACTTTTTCTTCTAGATTTGAAAATCTCTTTTCCAAGCTTGAATCTTGAGAGACTTAGAGACTGGTGATTATGGGAAACAAGATTTGCAATAGTTTAGCCATTTGACATACCGTTTTTTTAAGGGAAGTAATCTTATCATAAGCCATTTGAACCTAATTAGAAAAATCCTTACTTGTTAACAACCTTTCTTTAATACATATATATATATATATAAAGAGAAAAAGGACCAGCTTAACTTCTTATAAGAAGAATTTTTACAAAAGTAGAGAAACCAAAATTATTTTACAAGGGACAACAAGAAAGAGAAGAAAACTTACATGAAAAATACATAAGTGAGATATATTTACATGAGAAAAACCTAGGTTTATAGACTTAAAGTGAGAAACATTTGAACAATTTATAGTCAACAAAAGAAAAGTATTTACAACTTGTAAATATTTAAAAGATTTCCTATAATACTTATAAGAAGTTTAATTAAAAGAAAAGAGTTATTTTACAAGGAAGATTTTATGAGATGCCTAATATTTACAAATAATCACTAATTGGAAAATCTAGATACTAAGAAGAATGGGTAAATGAGAAATAATAACAAGAGCAGTAAGAAAAATCTAGTGGGTAGAGAAAGGTTGGTAAAAGGAAAATTAAAGAAGACAAATATTTTACGATTGTAAAACCCTCCAAAAATGAACTTTTTTTTTTTTTTAGATTTATGAATTTGACAAGAGGACTAAGGATTTACAAATTTAAAGGCTAAGAGAATCTATGAAAACCTATGATAATCTATAAAGTGGTGAGTCTTGTTATTATAATCTAAAATTTTACAAAAAAGTTCATGGACCAAGTCCAATTATCTTCTAAAACAAGAAAGACTATTTATAAGTTATGAGGTTTTATAATCTACAAGTATGCCTTAAAAGGTTAATGGTCTTATTCTATTTTAAATGGTAACTTAACTAGTGATAAAAGAACATTATTTTACAATATATAGGGGAATCTTTTGATTGGAAAAACAATACAATTTTTATAAAGATAATAAAGGTACTGGATAAGATTATTTACAAACATAAATAAATAAGTACTAATATTTACATAAAAACAAGAAAAGATGAAGGTACATGAATGCAAATGTAAAGGGTCGATGACTAAATAATAATGTGGTAATAAAAGGGTTTAAGGTTAAGATTTTTATCAAAATTCCATTATTATAATACAAGGAAATTGAATTGTCATATAGGAACGTTATTTATATGAAATTTTTATATTTATAAGGAAACTGCAATTTTACAATGGAAAAGTCTTATACAAAGGATAAAATTATATTTGTTGGTACAGAAAAAGTATATTACAACATTTTTATGGTATAATGGAATTCCAATATAGTTATGACCTTTCGTTGGTGATATGCTCCATTACCATTTATTCGCTGGTTTAGAAGCATGTATGTAATCAAGATAGATTCTAAAAGTCCTTAAACTCTGTAACCTTATGTGCTTTTAGAGAAGCAATTCATTGTTCATGTCAAAGCTTAAGTGGTGTAGCTTGATAGACCCCTAAAGGTGGTTACTAAATGGATTTATTATAACTTAGCTACTGATCTTTGATAAAACCAATTTTTGAAAAAAAAAGATTTTGAAATTAGAGATTTTGGATCCAGAAGCTAACTTATTAAACCCTAATCATGTACCACTTTTAACTTTTCAAAACTAAATTTACCTTAAAATACCCTTTTAATGACAATGCTTATTCAAAAATAAATAAATAACATAACATAACATCTACTTGTAAAAAATAAGAAATCAAAATGAAATTTACTAAAGTAGGAAAAATAAAATTTTTACATGTTTTAAGTTGCCTCGAAGTTTCCTATGAGTGTCTACGTACCCGCTATTCAAAATCAAACTTTCATAGTTCATTACTTATAAAACTTTAATTTGTTTGTCTCTTTTATATTGGAAAACAACCAATTTTATATATTTTTTATCCATTTGGTTTTTTGTTTAATAAAAATTTCTAAAAGAGTCCTAATTTTTTACTAGTTTATTTTCTTAAAAAATTCTATAAAAACCCTAATTTTGAAAAAGGTTCAGTTATTTTTATTTATTTGGAAAAAGGATTTTTCTAAGTACTAAAATATATTTTATTATTATTATTATTATTACTTTTTTATTTTTTATTTTTCATTTTTTTTACTAAAGCAAAAAGAAAATAAATAACAAATTAAAAAAAAAAAGAAACAAAGCTTTCCTCTATTTCTTCTTTCTTTTCTTTTCTTTTCTTTTTTTCTCTCCTTTTTTTAATTAAAATAGAAAAAAATACAAAGAAAAAGAAAGCTTGCTAAACTTATGCTGGAGCGAGGTGTAGGTCATAGAGTTGGATTCGAGTCAGACTTGGGTTACGTAACCTGCACAGGTATGGGCTTAGAGAGAGAGAGAGAGAGAGAGAGAGAGAAGGAAGAAGGAGGAGTTGATGGTGGTCAATTTGAGACGTTATAGGTGCCAAAACGAAGGGGAAACAATGTTTGTGAGTTTCTTATTGAAGAATGGGAGGCAAGTGAAGTGCCTCCACGTTTGGTGGTCGTTTGAAGGTGGTTGAAGGGGGAACAGTAGCAATAATGGTATTTGGCATGCACGATGGTTGCAAGGTATGTATAGAGTGTTGGGTCATAGGTTTTAAAACACTACGAATCTAGCCATGGTGTTAGTTTAGCTTATGGAGCAATGGTTCATGGTGTTTTGTAAGGGTAGTACATGGTTAAGGGTTTGGGTAGTAGGAGATGGTGAAGCAACTATGAGGTCCAATAGAGGGTGAGAAGGGGTGGAATGGAGAGTGAGAATCTTGGCCGAGCTTCTAGTAGCAGTAGCTACCTTTGTTAATGCTAGAAAGATAGATAACTTAAAGAGAGAAAGATGGCACCTAAAGAGAGAGAGAAAGCTTGAACATGTATATTTGGGTGAGATTGAGAGACTATCGATGGTTCAAAAGTATGTAGAGAGCTCCAATTTATAAGTTCCTTAGCTCGTGCAATCTTGGAAAGAGCAACAAAGGCCAGATTGGCCATGATTGCTTTCAAGTGCAAGAATATTTTTTCAATTTTTAGATCCTTCTTTGACTAACAAGATCAATGAATTGAGACATAATATGGGCACTATTCAAGAGCACTCCGAATCCTCAATTAATCCCTACATTTTGTTTGATGAAATTCGACTAAAAAATTAGTTCAATCAGGTCAAAAAGAGTAGGGATTGCATAGGGTTCTTGTTTTCATTCCTATGAAAAACTAGATCAAGGAGGAAACCAGTGCATGGTCGCGTGTAAGGTACGTGCTACATGCCCCAACTTGTGCATGTACTGCACCCACGTGGCTTAAAAAGAAGCAGGCACTTCTTGCACTTGCATGCATGGGCTTAATCCTACATTAAGGCCTTTGGCCCTATTTGCTATTGGACTAGGTTTAACGTAGTCTAAAACCCCCTTTTCCCTCTTTTTCTTCTTATGTTTTTTTTTTTAGAAAATAAATTAAAAAGAAAAACCTAGTTCCTAAGTCAAAATTATACCCAAAATGACCAAGTTGTGTATAATAAATAGAATAAATTAAAATAAAAATAATAACTTTCAAATGAACCCAATTTTAATGATTGTGTGCATTATTTAACCCTAAAAAATGAATTACTCAATCTATGTTACCTTAAGATACTAAAAATAACCTAAAAAACTTATTTTTCCTAAATTTTTGTATTTTTCAATTTTTTTTTTGTGTTTTCTATATTTTCTAATTTTTTTTGTATCTTTCTGAGTTTTCTAATTTTTTGTATTTTTGAATTTAGACCCCTTAAAAAAATTAAAAATAAAAGATAAACAAACAAATAAATAAAATATATAGTGGGCAAAAATTAAGTGTTTACACAACTCTTATGTGTAAATGTGTAAGGTTTATAATTGATTCCTACGTGCTTAAGTCATGAGCTTGCTTTCAACTCTCATGTGTCGGTGTTTAGGGTTTCTATTTAATTTATATGCTATGCTCATTTAGAAGTCTTATATCTATTTCACATGATTTAGCTCACAACTAATTATGTTAAAGGGGGTCGTATTTATTTTAAATTTTCAATTCACAAGTACTCGTGTTAAAGAGGTTCAAAGCTCATTTTAATTCTCATGTTAAGTTCACAGTTAAGGGTCATGTCTAGTTTACATGTTCAATGTTCGCATTACGCCATGTTTAAGGCTCTGTCGTACCATGTTCAAAGGCTTACGTCATGTTTAAGACCCATGTTCAAGATTTGTGTTCAAAACTCATGTTTTATTGATGTATGTGCTCAGCTTATGAGTTTATGTTCGACTCTTATATGTTGATATCTAAGGCTTATATTTTATTCATGTATGCTGAACTCATTGGCTCGCGTTCTAGTTTCATGTATTAACATCTATGCCTCATGTTTAGTTCAACTCATATGCTCGGCTTGCGCTCGACTCTCAAGTGCTCGTGCGTGCTTGTGCTTACGACTAGAGACTCGTGTTCAGCTCATATTACAAATTATAATTGGTTTGTGGAGATTACAAAAGGAGGCCACACATGGCCCAAGCATTGTACCTCTTCATTATCACCCGCTCATGAAGATGGGTCTCCGTTGGCCTTTGGTTTGCAACTAATCATAGTCCAGGTGGTAAAGAGGATATTCGTTATAAACTATGCCGATTTGCTAACTGCTGCGAGGATGAGATCTGGTCCTCAAGTTATGACCATAAACTTTTGACCCTCGATTGGCAAACAATCACTATCCAAGTGGTAAAGAGTCTATCCTCTTTAAACCATGCCAATTTATTGATTGTTACTAGTTTATGATTTAGTCCTCAAGTTATGATCGCAAACTTTTAACCTTAAGTTGCAAGCAACCACAGCTCGGGCAATAAAAAGATCCTCTTTAAACCAAGCTAATTGGTGACTAAGGCAAGTTCGAGATAGTGGCCACTCAAAAGGTGATCATAGACTCCCCGAATATTGATCTCATTACCTACAAAACATAGATACTAAAGAAATGTTAGTTACACAATTGATTAAAAAAAAAAAAAAGAGAAGTGGAGGTGAGAAAGATACATGGATTACATGGAAGCTAATATGAATGTAAAGACACACAAGAAAGCATGAGTAAGATTATAAGAACAAAGGCATTAAGTGATGAGGACTACAAAACTGTTTATTGTATGAGAAGAAAATGAAAAGAAAAAAAAAAAAGGAGTGCTATCATTGTATAGAGTTCAAAGAATATGCTCGAGCATTTACATGATGTTTCTTGTTAACATTAACATAATTGAGTTGTGCCATGAAATGGAAATATGCTTGGCAATATAGTAAAAAGTTGTTCAGGTTAGTAAGTGCTAGTTTGAGAAGGTGACTGCATGCTTGTGATGTTGGATTGGTGATCGGCTAAGACTACTTTAGCTCAAGATATACACCATACAAGCAACATGATATTTTATTGTATTTGGATCATGCTTCATGAGAGCTTACGAGATGTGCAAATCACTATACAAGTAGGATATAGCATCTAATTTATGATAAACATTCAACAAGGGCAAGGAGCATGTAGATGTAGGATAATAAAAAAAAAAAAGAAAAAAAAAGATAAGTGCCTAAAAGTGAATGCATAGAGAGCCCTTAAAGGAAGAATAATATTGGACTTTGAGATTTTAGACATTCTAAGTTCTAGAAATCTTCATGATCTTTTTGTGGTGTAACTAATGTATAAAGAACGAGAACCAAGTATCAAGACTGGAATTTGCATGCTTCCTAGTCAGTTACAACTCAAGAAACGAAAACTATTAGTAAGGCTTTGTGTAGTTCTTAAAATGATGAGAAAAGACCATAAGGATCTTAACCTTTCACTTGCTGTTGTATGGGTTGAATTTAAACACAAAAACAAGAGAAAAGTTGATATGTTGGTGATTACAGTGTTGAAAGACAAACATGTTATTATTATGAATGAGGAGAGAAAAATGTTTAGATACGGTTTGTGCATTGGTTTAAATCAAGCAATGATGAAGAAATGAATAACAATACACATATGAGCATATATAAGGCTAGGGCATTTGAAGAACTTTTGAATTAGCTTCCAAGGAAACATACAACTCTTTTGCACAAAAAAGGAAGCACCTAGATCTTGAGGTTAAGAACTCTAAGCAAGATAGTAGACATGCTTTAGACATCTAAGAGCTCTTCCTCTACACATACACATGCATAATTAAGATGCAAACAAACCAAGAGAATGCATATCCCTATGATATCATGTTCAATATTTCAACTACTTTGAAAAAAAAAAAAAGTATAGAAGCTAATCAATATGCAATGCTTAAGTAAGAACTAAGGGAGAATAGAAAGCAAATTCAATAGAGCACAAGTATTACTTGTTGCAGACCTCACCAAGTAGTCCAAGCAACCTACTTGTGATCAAGTTCTGAACTGCAAGTCTAATGCACTTAACCAAGCAATGGCACCCCATACAACCTAATTTAGGCACTTATTTAGTACGCTACCAAGATAAAACTAACCTAAGTAGCTCACTACATGATCTAAGCATGATTAGCAAAACAAACCTACTTTCATAATAAAGCTGCTTTATTACACAAAACGAAACCAACTAGACCAAGAAGCTCCAAGTAACAAGAATGACAACTAAGTCTCCGAACTTGAACAATAACTTGTAATAAAATGAGCTTTAAGGTGAACACAAGTAGCCTAATTGAAGTTCAAAGATAAATAACTAAGCCGATCCAAATGACAGTAGATTAACCGAGCTATTACTAACCTGACCCCCTGAATGCTCTACAATTGCAGCAAGCAGCCCAATAGATGCCATAACAGCTAAGCGAACTAATGTGACTTAATTTGGGCACACATTTAACTTTCTCTAAGGATAGAACCAACTGAGCAGAGCTTATTGTCTCAATTGCCAAGTTGAGCAACTGAGTATAGAACAACTTTGTCTTAACAAAGAGGTGTAATGGTAGGTGTATAGTTACTAAGGTTACCTCAAAGCAAACAAAAAGGGGCCACATAACAAATATGAAAATAGGCCCTTACTTATTGATTTCATTTCAATTTTAAAGCCCTTTGATGATGGATGTGAACATGTTACTTCATGGCCTTTACATGGACATGTGAGCCAAGCCTCTAATGTTTCAAAGATATGAGAACCAACTACTAAGGATAGTGGACATCACTAGGGTTAGTGCTTATTAATAATATGAAGTAACCAACATTTATATGATTTTGGCTCGAGTATGACCTTATTTTTGTTAGATGAGTGACATTTTTGCATTAGTCCAAGAAATTTAAGAAGGAATAAATTTTAAAAAACAAACTAGGCTTAACATGGAAAAAATGAAGGTCAATCGTTGATAAGGACATTTTCTTAAAGTATTTTCGAGGGAATTTTCTAAATTTATGTTCAACATGGAAAGAATTTCCTAAATAGTGAGACTATTATGCTTACTATTTGTAGCACAACAAATAAGATTTGATTAACACAAAGTGTTTATATTATATGTAAAGACCTTATAAGAAAAATACTCTTATATGAGAAAAAAAAAAAAAAACAAGGCAATATTGATACATAGAGTCTAACCTAATGAGACCAATAACTTACGAGGACCGAATTGAAGAGATGAATCAACTTACAAAGAGATAACTTAAAAATGATTTATTTTAGAGTGTTGCCTTAAGGGCAATGTATGACTCAATCCAATTATAGCATGACATGCAATTAAGAGGGTTTGTAAACCTACGTACAAAGACATTTCTTAAATGAATTTGGTGACAATGCAATTGTTCAATAGCATGTACGCACCTGAGTCAATTGAAAAGCTCATTTGATGCCTAAGCCCCTTTAGCTACGTATAAAGGACTTTGGTTAGGGGGCAAAATATAAAGGGCTAAATTCAATTTTAGGTTTTAAGTTCATTAATTAATTTCATTTGACTCTTTAAACTAAGGCAATGGGGTACAAAGAGTCGAGTCCAAATATTCGAAATGATTAAGGAAGTTTTAACATAGTAAGTTTGAAGTAGGGTTCATTGAATTGGTCCATTCGATCTAACCTTTCTCAACTTAGCTCACATAAAAAGAATGAGATCTCTACTAAGCCTAAGCTCATAAAGAAAGTCTATTTCGAATCCATTAAGGGAAGAGATGAATTCTACTCCTTGATCATCATCACAATCCAATGAATAAGGTTAAGGGCAATCTTCTATAAATACCCCTGTCCCTCCTTCAATTGCATAGGAGAGAGATCTTGGCATAAACGTTGTCACTCTACTAGATTCTTACCTTTAATATCAAATACTTAAACATTTCAAAACACTGCCACGATCTTCATCAATACTAAAGTTTGATTCCTCTTTACTCCCCAACCTATCTCTGCGAGTGTTAGAGCATTGTTAACAACAATTGCTCCTCTTCCTTTCACTTCTTTTTTTTTTTTTTTTTATCATATCATACATGTTATTTAAGTCATTTCCCTAGTCAAGTGTAGTGCAACTTGATACACGGTATACATATGACCCTTGTACCTGTACCCATACACCTACAAATAGAAAGTCTTTGATACACCAACCTCAATAGCCCCCACAAGAGTTCATTATCTGCAGGCGTGCCCTTGCTCTAAGCTCGACATGACTTCTTATACGTATGCCCAACACTTGACATCTAGAATGTTCTGTTGCTAAAAAGATTACGAGATTGTCTTTTTTCATTTTACATTTGTACATGTAATTGTTTTTACCCATTTTAGTAGATTAGCTAGTACAAGTGACCTTAGTAAGAACTAGTATAAATAGTCTCTTATATTACTATTGTAATAATATTCTTTTGTCTTATCAATGAAATTTATCTCCTTGTGTCTTCTTTTCAATGTTGAGAACTTTACCAAACCCAACTCATAACAATCCTTGAGTAAAGTTGTGCCGGTAAGTAACCTACTATTTTGGATTGGTGAGTCACATCTAACAATGTAGTGGTTCATAATCGCTTAAGCAGTATATCACATCCATATGCGGCTTGTGAGGCTTAACTTCTCCTTTCTTTCTTTTTCTTTTTTTTTTTTTTCCTTTTCGTTTTCATTCCATCTAAAACCACACTTTTCCTTTCTTTGGTAACTTTTCTTCAGCAAACCCGTCTACACTACAATAAGCCCTCTTTGAAGACACATCATCATGCAAAATAATAGGTCACAACCCATTTAAAAAACTCATCAGCGATCGTATAGGGTCACATGACCCTTCTAAAGTAAATGGTAGCTATCTTATTAACTAGTTATGTTAACTGGATTAACAATATGAATTAAAGTTAATTGAAGTGAAGATGATAATAATTAGATATTTAATTAAGTATATAATTAGATAAATTAAAATTTTAAATGTATAATTATAAAAAATAATAAAATTGAGATATAAATTATAATGTTACTCTTTAGTCATATATTTCATGCATTTGGTATTTTTGTATATACCCGTACAAAATGAGTGCACCATCATCATCGAAGAGTATGAATTACACGTGAGCTAACAATAAGATACATAATTGTTCTCTATCGAAAAAGAATAAAAAACAAGAACTTAGTATAGAACGAGGAAACGGAATCGACACTCACTGGAAAAAGAGAAAACGAAATCCAGAGAAGAGGCCTTGCCTGAGACGAAAGCCGAACCAAGTTCCACAACCGCAATGCAACAGCAAAAATGGACACTCGCCGGAAGATAGAACACCGAGTCGAGTCGGAACAAAAATAAAATTAAAAAAAGAGAAAATAAAAAGGATGATGAAGAAGAAGATGAATCAGCAAATCGATAAATCCTATCTCTTTCAAGTACAGGCTCGACATTGAGTCATTGACTCAACGAATCAGGGAATAACTCACCGTAAGGAGATCGAGAAAAGAAGTGGAGCTCGAAATGAAGATGGGAACACTCAATATCACGAATCTCGGCAGAGTTGACTCAGTAGGATCATTTTGAGTGCTTTGCCGGACGCTGATTGAAAGTCAGAAATTGGAGATAGGAGACGCCGGAGAGCTAAACTCACTGATGACGAGCTGAGTTTGTTATATATGAATTCAACACCATCATCACCGAAGGAGAGGAAGACCGGCTGGCTCGTCGGAATCGGAGACCGGAGTTAGCGAGTCCGGCACATAAGTTCACAGCAACTCATGCTCGAAGATATCACCAGATTGAAATCGGAAGAGAAGGATTGAAAAAGAATCTCTTTCGCAACTCATCGTCGAGCACTTCGCAACAGCATCGATCACCGGAAACGGCTTCATATCAAAACACAGAAGGTCATCGCGGAATGTGTTTGAAGAAAAGCTGTCCTCCATTTCACCAGATATTTATAACTCGGTAATTGGTGCTCTGGTGAAGTTTAAAGCATCGTTGATCACAACAGAGATTAGAATAAAGACGAGAGAGAGAGAGAGAGAGAGAGAGAGATTTGGAGAGATACGGAAGTGAGCCAATGGAAAAAGAAAGTCAAGATGAGAACATGAAACTTCGAAAAGGAAAATCAAAACGTGAGAGTGTGCCCGGACATGTGTAAAACGATAGAGAGAGGAAAAATATAAAATGAAAAAAAAGTTAAGGCACTTAAAATCGTACGATAAACTATTTGGATGAATCTGTAGTGTATAAATGTAAGTGATAATGTTTAAAAATTTAAAAATCATCGTGTAGTATGTGACATTAAGTTTACATCACTAGTGGAGCATTAGAAGTCTAGTTCAAAATTAAATTAAGAATCAAACAAATTATTATCGAACAAAATCAAATATGTTATGAAGAAGTATTGTATAATAAAGTAAAGGTTAACTTTAGATGAAATTGCAAGCTCCAAAGCAATATCTAAACTATGTTTAATCAGTCTTCCTTTTTCGTTTTATACCTCCTTTTTATTTTTATTTTTTCTATTTTTGTCACTTTTTTAAATTAATTAATTCCATATATTTAAGCAAATACCCTCTTAACATCCTTTTATTGCCATATTAGTTAAAATATAAATATAAACTACCATATTAGCTCTATAAGAGTTAAGTGCTAACTTTTTAAAAAGCTGAAGTTCTATACAATTTTTAAAGTTTTCAGAAGTGATTCGTATAATTTACCAAAAAAAAAAAAGATAAGTAGTCATATAAAAGCAAATGCACAAGAGAAATGAGACCTTTTCTATTAATTACTACCATGCTTTTATTTGTTTTTATTGTCTTGATGTTGCTTTAAAATCTTGTAAAATGTTGGAAATCTTTTACAAATAGATTAGATATAAAGTCTAAATAATTTAGTTATTAGGATACCAGCAATAATACAATAGTTAGTAAACTATATTATATTGAATAAGAGTATTTGTAGCTACTTTTAGTAACAATCATGTCCAACATAATTCGTAAGTTATTTTAACTGTATATCTTTTGGGTTCTCTAGCAATTTGATTAAACAATTAACCTAAACCACTTATTTTAATAGATCTAGGGTTATCATTTGACTATATTGTTCTTTAGTATTTAGTTTTTTGGTAAGATCAAAATTTATAAATGGGGAAAAACGTATATAATATATATATATTGTAAGCCCTATTACCGTAAGATTAGATTTAATACGTAAAATTTAGGGTAATTGGTTAAAGGATTTGATTGGGCTTAAATTATAAAACAAAGTTAGAAATATTAGTAAAAGTGATCTTATAAGTTTGAATATAGTAAAATAAGTAATTAAATAATAGAATATTATAATATCAAATTTTAAGTATATTACCCGATATTTATTAGAAACGCGTAAAATGAGTTTTAATAACTAACAAGTTGGTAAAAATAAATTATATGTATACTAAAAATCATAAAAGAACATAAATAGTATTTAGGAGTATTTATTTATACTCCGTATGTATTTATGTGTAGGTAATGATACGTGAAATTACTTAAAATACCTTCAAAACACTAGAAAATGGTAAATAATTAAAGAAAATTATAAAAAAAATTAAGGAAAAATGAGAAAAAAATTAGAAAAGTGGGGAATGATCCAAATCAAAGTCGTAGCAAGTTGGGGGAAGAAAGAAAAAAATCTAACCAATTAAATTAACCTACTTAAAAAGTTAATTTAGAAAAGGATAAAGCAATTGTCAACTCAAATTAATATACAAAAAATTCCTTAGAGCTCTATAAATAGCCAAATTTCTTTAGAAGCTTATTTAGGTAGTTTATGAAGTGAAAAAATTAGAAAGAACCAAAACAAGAGAAAATCGGGGCTTTCTAAAAAATTATAAGAAAAATGTGCAATTAGTGCAATTGAACCGAACCTACGACCCACCACCAATTGAAACTGAACCACCATCGCCACCACCACACCCTATACCCACTACTTAGACCGACCAACATCCTTAGGACCGCCGTTGGTAGCCGAAAGCCCAATGGTCAAGTGAGTCCAATTCCAACCTAATTTTATGTAATTTATTAAAATTATTAATTTTATCCAGAAAATTATGAATTTTATTATTCTAATATTTTATTGTATGTAGATTTAATTATACCTATAAATATATGGTGCTTAAGAAGCCGTACAAAATCAAGCATGTTTCAATTTAAAATTAAATAACCTTAGGAGTATAGTTTTGAGCTCAATTTTTTTGTATAGACTACTTAGGTGATATAAAATAGTGCTATGAAACTCTTTTTCAGAAATTAATTTTTGAAATTTTTAAGTGAATTTTAAGCTTTTAAAACATGTATATAATTTGAGATTTTGGGGTCTAATTAATAGTTAATTGAATAATTACTGATTTAATATATAATTAGGTATTTTAAGTTATTCATATTTGATGTGGTATGATAATTGTGGTATTTAAGGTGTTAGATGTGATTATTGGAGGTATTATGTAGTCAAACATGTAATTTTAAGAATATGTGAAATTGGAATTATAATAACTATAAAATAATAGATTAAAACGAATAATATAATAATAACAGCAAAATATATTAAATTTGGTACAAAACATAAATTTAGATAATTATATGAAAATTATAAAATTTTCTCACATTAGGAGTAAATTTAGTATACTAATAAGGATTAGACTGTACCAAGTATAATAAAATATTGATTTAGGACCAAAAGTAATAATTAGGATACTTAAGCTTAATGTGATTAATTTCACATTAGTGTTCAGAATGCTTTTTTAGGATTTACGTATAATACCCATAATTAAAACTGATTTAGAACCTAAATCAGAATTGGATTTGGAAATCAAACCCTGAACTAACCTAGAATGAATCAGTAATAAATACTATGTATATATGAAGAATAGAGTTAAATCATAACCTAAAGTATATATATATCATCAAGATATTGTTGAGTTTTCCCTTGATATATTTTGATAATAATAAAAGGATATATATGAACTTAATAAGATTTTTAAGTATGTAGGGTGTTTAGAAGAATGTAAGTTTGAACTTGTCAAAATGTATATTAGCATCAAAACATCAATCAGAATGTATATCAGTATCAGAACATCAGTCAAAATGTATATCAGCAAACATTAGAACATCACTATGTGCATTTGGAAATATGTTCAGCTGCTGTTTCTAAGTTGTTTTAATTAATTTGAACAAATTAAGTTAAAAAAATGTGTAAGAAGGCCTAGCTCCACTTTATTGAGTATATTTAGGTAATATGTTCAATTTCGTTCCACTAAAGTTGGTTAAGCCCATGGGGATTTAAGTTAAAAGATGCTCAAGAATTAGATCCGAAAATTTGAGCAATTAAGATTTAAGCAGTATGTTTTCTAACAATCTCTGTTAGAATTGTTCAAAGATTGAAATACAATCAGGATATTAATCAGAAGAGGATTCTGATATATTATTTTTTATATACAAGGACTTTTTGGATAAGTTGAGTTTGAAAATCTCAAGATAAGGGTTGATGGATTCAAATTCTTAATCTTGAAGATATCTTACAAATAAGCCTAAATATCCTTGAGTAATCCAACCTGATCTCTTATGGGATTTGATGATAAGTGTGCTGGATTTGTTCTTATCTCCTCATCCTTATCTTTATTATTTGAAATATTTGAATTTCCACAAAGACAACAGAGGATTGGAACTTATCATTACATGTAGCAACCTTCGAATTACATAAGCATAGAAAAGGAACAAATCTGGAACAGCTTAAAATTTTTTGATTTTCAATATTCAGTTCCTATTTTCATTAGATACTTCTACAATATCAAAAATGATTTTTTTTTTAAACAAAGATATTATGGAGAAAAATACAGAAATGGCCATTTCTAACTGTTATATGAGGGTATATTTAATTTAAAGTCGCTGTTGATCAAAGGAATACTACACACTTAATATCAAAACTGAAGTTAAAAAAATAGTCTTGAGTAGATTGTTAGAAATCGTGTTAGAAACTTAGTCAGAAACTGAGCAAAAATAGCTTTGTTATTTCATTGTTATTGCTTTGGTGCAAGAGCTGTAAAAAGCTTCTTGATTGTATTGTTTCAATTTCATTATAAACATTATTGACATTGTATCTTAAGTGTAAGAGAATTAAGAAGTTCTCTAAGTCTTATGTTTAGCTTAAGAAGAAATTAGTGAGATAAGACAGAGAAAAAAATTGGATATCCTTGTAATCTCTTATTGATTTTTACTTATTAAAAAGTTTAGACTAGTGGAACGATACCAACAAGGAGGATCAGGTCCCCAGCAGTAAAGTTAAAAGAGAGCAGTAGGCAAAAAGCCGAAGCTCTATAAAATTGCTTGCCTAATCTTCTTTTCCTTCTAATTGTTATTATTATTTGCTCTTTGAGTTAACAATCAATTTCCAATTACTTACTCCATTCAAGATATTAAGAGGGATTTTTTAATTCATAAATTTTAGTTTTTGCAAAAAGATATCAATTCATTCCCCTCTTAATTTCTTACTAAGACCAACAGATATAAATACTAAAGGCGTATTTATATTATAAGACATATGGAGATGAGTTGACCTGTAACAAATGAGTAAGTGAACCAAGGATTCCAAGTAATTTAAGTTCGATACTTCATCGTATTTTAGAGTACCATTTTAAAGTATTCGAAGACTTAAGATTATATTTGACTGTGTTTATAAGTAGTTACATATACTTATACTTATGTATCTTATTTCGTACTGAATTTTGTGTTGTGTTTGGTGATTAATGTAAGTTAAATGGTGTGAAATTGTTTAATCACTCTAATCCGTACCTAATTATGATCGACCTAAATACCCTAATTAAACATGCATTGCAACCCTTTAAGGAATTATTATGGTTCTTCAACCAAATACAGACACCTTCGAAAAAAATAGTACTGGATAGTATAATGGTATTTTCCTCATCCTTAGTCGAATTAAGTAATAGGAGAGGAGGTTGCGACGAATATAAGGGCATTGGTTCGAAGGATATTCTTGGGGGGAGTAACGTCTCCATTACACAAACCTGGGTTTGATTATAAGCTGTTGCATAAATATGAAAACTCATCAACCCAGATTAGAGCAAGTGAAATTACTCTGATTTCACAATAAACCGGATCACATTGTGTAATAGCATTTGCTTATTGCATTGCATATAATTAATTATTTGATAACCCTGTTTGTGCTATCATACATTCATAAGTCTTGAATTCAACTTATTGAGCTGTGATTGCTTATACCCATATAAATTCTCTTGCAGATTCTAACTTCTAACTAATATGTCGCGTTACAATTATCCCAAGGCCAGTTCTCATTTGAAGCTATGGGGAGTAAGGATCAATTGGCTGGATGATCAAGTTCTTTAAGATCTTGTTAGTATTTCTAAGTTATGAATTGATACATGATATGTAAGTTAGCAAACTATTGTAATACGTAGAATCTCCTAAGAATTCTATAACAATGTGAATGTAAATATGTATATGTATATGTATATATATATATGACTTAAGGTTCTACCTTTTATGTAAATTTTAACTTAATTATTAATTGAACTGTTTACTTCAAAGTAATGAATCATAAACAAGTTGTGTAAATTATATCTATGATAGGGATAATGGGTTTATTTACTGTCGTAGGTTAGTTTACATGATAAGACTGTTATAACTTTATGGCTTTAGGACATAACATATATTCCATAAAAGAAATCTTAATAGGATTTTAAATCTACCCCCCTTTCCTAAATTGCATGGTTCTATGTCTATCCCTTTAACAACATGATGTATCATATTAGTTCAAGTTAAGGACTTGTTTAAATGTAATGCCTTAAAAAGAGGCCTAATGATCCTCGTATATTTCAAGAAAAGATAAGTCAACCTCAAGGGGTTGGATTAGTTGTTTTGGCCTAAGACATACTCAAGACAACTTATATAAGATATTGGGTTCAAATTTTACTATGGATACTTCTTAGAGCTACTTATATGGCACAAATTATTCTTACTTAGTACAAAGGTCTTATAGATAGTTCATATACTTGGAGGTAGCCAATCATAATAGGATCATGCCTCTTCATCATTTAAAAGAGAGAGAGAGAGAGTAAAAATGGAAAGAAAAGTCTTCCACTGCTTAAATCTTAGGTCTTCACTCTTTTTATAACAAACTCTTTTTCTTTGACTTGTCAATGAAAAACAAGATCAAGAAGTACACTCCTCTTTGTAGATTTTAGAAGTTAATCTCGATCATGAGGTCATGCTAAAATGGATCATTAAGATTTATTGTTACTGATGATTGTTAAATCACTCCTAATGATCCAACGACTACGATCCATCCCTTCTTTTCTTATATGGACTATGGGCTTATACTCAAGTTTAACATGAGATTGGATAAGCACAATGATTTTTAAGAGAAAGAAAAAAGACCATCATATTAAAATAAGTCTATAGCTCTTATTTTAGTTCACATAACTCCTTTTGTGTCAGAAACCAAATGAGCTAAAAAATATTGATCTTCAGCCTACTTTCACTCTTGATGCAACTAAGGCTAAGAGCAAAAAAAAAATCGGTTCGACGATTACTTTTCAAATCTACCAAGCCATATCTTCTTAAGATATCCATGATAGGACCTAATATCATAGGTACTATCACCAACCTATTAAATGGGTCCATAGTATTGAAATTAAATCAAAAATTTAATTACCAAAATAGCCTTCTATGAGTGTTCATCTTATTTCTTAAGAGCTTATTATTCTTCTTTTTCTTCTCTTGAGCCCCAACCCTTACATCATCATCAAACCATACATTTATAGATTCTATTACAATCTAAGTAAATTTTGCTAGTTGATAAGTAGCCAAGAAAATCACTTGATCTACCCTAAAATTATATTTCCTTGGGTTTCATTACCCTTTTTTTCTTAACTACAAACATTGCATCCAAAAATATCAAAATACTAAGCTTGATAAGAGGGTAAACAAACACTTGGTTAATGATGTAGTAAGCAATATCAATTGCTTCTGCTCAAAAATGTCCAAACTAATGTTTTTCTCATTTGGCATTGTACGAGTTATTTCTTGGATCCATCCGATTCTTCTTTTCAACCATGTCGAACATGTAAGCATCGAAAATCATAATAAATTCTACTTTCGTCACGAATAATACATATAGGACTAATATGCAGCATGCAATACGTAGATAAGCAAAAGTTTGTGACAGCGGTTAGTGGAACGTGCAAGATAGGGCCAGCTAGGCGAGCAGGGTCAATTAAATATATTTGTAAAACTAACCAACACTTAAAGGACAAATGTCATGGGGTGGGGAAAAAAATACACACATAGAGACAGATAAAGAGGTGGGGGGCGGACTGAAAAGGAACATTTTCTAATCAAGGACTTAATCTGCGAAGTAGATATTCCTGGTCATACTCTATATTCGTATCATCTGGTATGTATCGAGGAAGATCTTGGCCACCATGCTGTATCACCAAAACAGAGGTCGAACCTCCATGAAAATCTTGTGAAGCAATTAATTCCCCAAGAACCCCCAACTCTGGGTGCTCATTCCACACCGTAAGCATCAAGCTGTTGAAATCATCCTTTGTCACTTCACTTTGATGCCCCAAAACCACCAAGTCATACTTATCCTCCAAAGATCGAACCGCACTTATAATCGATTCACCATCGTCTACATTCACTTGACGAAACTCCACACGTTTGTTAACCATTACTTCCGTCTTAAATTCATCCACCAGTGCATCATCTAGCTTCTTATCCACAAAACTTTCTCTTCCATCACAAGTTCTATTTATTTTCTTAATATATAGCACGGTCATATTTATGTGCGGATGTCCTAACATCCTTGCGCCTAATGTCAGAGCCTCCCTGTCATCAGCACCCCCTATAAATACCACGGCAACATTACACGTAAAATGGTTGTCACTTTTCATGCAAATATGCATACCTTTATCTACTAGTATCCCAACCGTACAAGGTGCCCACCGAGTTATGTTGGTGTTAACGTTGTGCAGTGCGCCTGATTGTGCAAAGTCGAAGCCTTGATTCTTATGGAAGGGTACGATGACAAGTGAGACTTTCTCTTTCATTGCTAGCGTGCATATGTTCTCATGCATGCTCTTATATGGTGCGATGACGGAGTAGGACTTCACTTTTGTAGAACGGCTACAATTTCTCAAGTACCTACCGACAGCTCGCATGATGTTGTATGTCTTTGTGGATGTGGTTCTTGAAATCACCTTGTTATGGGGGACCACCACTGGGGTTGCACGACCGACAAGCTCTTCGAGTTGGACCAGGTATGCACATACGGGGCTTGTTTCCGTTGCATTAGAAGCATGGAGGAGACAAAGTGTTCCTAGGACATTCTCTTCTGTGTAGATACATGACAGGATTCTTAACCCCATGTTACTTGGTGTTGTTTGAATGGCTCTCTTGCGAGTCCTAGTTGGATCGTTTAATCTATCAACAGAGCTATAGAAGATATCTATTAAAGGTGTCACTATTGCTGTTACCACTAACTGTGACAACGTCAATGCTACGAACATTCCCGTTGCAATTTCCTGCATATGATCAAAATATCATTTAATGGTAATTATCGACGACGCATGTATTCCAGACGTATATACACATCAATGAGACATAATAAATATTTGTATCAGATGCTCTTTTTTTTTTTTTTTAATTACGAAATTTACATCTAAAATCAAATCTCGACCAATCACCTCGCAATTTTCAAACAATAGATTTAAACTGTATTAAATAAATAAATCGAACTACACTCATACAATAGAGTTTAAATGTAGGCAAAATGCAAGAGAAATAATCCATGTTTTTCAAGTTTAATTAAATCATTTATGTTTTTAGACGAGTCCTTTAGATCATTCATGTTTATATCAAACTTCAATTAAGTTATATATGTTTCGTGTGAATTTAAGTCATTTATATTTATATATTGCTTGCATCAAATCAATCCTTTAAAAACCCTCATGATTTATGTTCATAACCTAGAAGACTTAGTATATACAACGTTACAAATATAAAAATTTAGATGACTTATTTGAAATATATATAGTTGAATTTTAGCATAAGCATAAAGTATATAGATAACTCACTTCAAATATAGTGGATTTAATAAAATATCAGCCTCTAATATATCTAACTCTTTAAATCTAAGAGATCTAATGTTATAGATTCAAACAGAGATTAGAAGGTGTTAGATCCATGGTTACTAATACATTAACAAACTCACAGAATCCAAAACTTCTGGTGATGTATAGAAAGAGAGATAGTAAAAGAAAGCATTGAAAAGTTTAATCTGATGAAGTTATTGTTAGTAAATTTGAAATGAATATTAAATAAAGAAAATAGGGGAAAGAAAGCCTAAGAAGAAAAGAGTGGTTAAAGCTAATTCATTAAATTAGTTAAGTAGTTGGATCTTGAACGAATCACGTGAGGCTTACTAAAATAAGAAGAAGATTATGCATTTTGTTTATCTTTGAGCTTAAGCGATGTTAAACTCCAATTTTTAAAAACTATCCTTTTAGATTCTTATAAAAACATTTTACTGTTAACAAAAATAACAAAAAAAATTATTATAATATTGGTAAAAAGTGCATAAAATTAAAAAAATGGAGTGGGCTCCCAATTTTTTAAAAAGCTTTTTTATGTATTTCTTATATGCTTTGTTATCAAGATCAAGGTAAAAATGGTCTATAGCAGTGTTTGGTTACCATAAGAGGATGACACTAAGAGAATAGGATAATACGACGTAAGAAGCATTTTTAGAAAATAAGAAAATTATTTTAGGAGTTTTCTAAAAATCTTCATTTTGTCTATCAATAAGATTCTTGCACCACTTGCTATGTGGTACAAATTTTTAAGTTTGTCCAATACTACATTCATATTGCAAACTAAATAGGCAACTAGATGTTTTATCAAGTTAATCCTTAAAATTAAACCAAACGCCATAAAGCGTGAAAGCACCTTCTTTAAGATTTTATGGTCTAAGCAATCAATTTTAAAGAGAGCCTAGAGCAAATAAACAGGTCTATTTTGCTTATCCAAAGTAATATTGCAGGTGTATTTCCAATTTACCTAAAATTTATGGAGAGGATGAAAATTGTAAGAGACTAACTAAAGACGAGAGATGTAACGAAATATGGAACTTACTCCTTTGGAGAACCAGCGACTGAAAAGATACAGATCCAAGGGGCCTTTGAGGTTCATCATTAGTCCGACCAAGAAAGCATGTTTTCGCTTAATTCCACAATACAATGCTGGAATCGCTGCACCAACAAACTTTGATATGAATCCTACAAGAACTACGGGCCAAGTTTTCATCAAACTTCTTTTCATCAACTTATTGAATCTCATGTTATACCCAAGAGAAATGTAGAACATGGGCATAAGGAATTCCATCACTATAAGTTCGGATTTTTTGACGATTTCCGATCCTAAAGGCGGTCCATCTGGGACGACAAGCCCTAGGATCAAGACCCCCAAATGCATCGAACCCATCACGTCAGTAATAAATGCCATGACCAGTGCTCCAACTATAATCGCCATCACATAAGCATTTCGTACCGGCTTTCCTTCTGGGGTATTCCTAACAATCCAATTCATCAATGGACGGACGATGAACACAGAAAACAAGACAAAAAGGGTTGTTGAAGCCAAAAAATATATCCCTCCAAATTTACGTGATCTATAGTATGTTCCTACGACCAACCACATCCATGTCGCAATTTCGCTCATCATGGAACAAGACAACACAAGTTGACCTAATTCGGATGTTAAAAGATTGAGTTCATCAAAAGCATGAGCAATGTTAGGAAAACGTGTGACAGACATTCCAGCCGAGAATAGGTAGACAAAAATATTGAATCTTTTGTCGCCCTTCCCTACACTATATAAAGTTACAGATGTTTGTAGGCAAACTATCACCACGCAAACAAACGGAGCAAGGATACTCGATGTACCAATGAGGATTGCATCTTTGGCTGTTCTTCGGATCATAGACACATCCATTTTAACTGTTATGATGAAGACGGAGAATACAATCCCAAGAGTTGCTATTGTATTCGATATAAACATATCTTTAACTTGGATGATGTAAGGTACGTTAAACATCCGAAGAATTCGACCAAAAATGTTTGGACTCACCAGAATCCCTGCCTGAAAATTAAATTACTGTAATCAATACTATGACCAAACTCAACTTCTTCAACTAGTAGTTGAAATTAATACTACATTGCATGGACATTCTCTTCCATGGATTATTGTTAGTGTCAAACACCCTATCGCCTGTTGAAATTCTTTTAAAAGCAGGAAATAACTTTTACTAACAAAATGATTAAAACTAATTATCTAATTGAGAGAAGTACCGTCTAAATTGATAAAATTATTATATGAAAAAGATGAAACAAATTAAATGATTAAAGCATGTGTAAGCAGAGGCCACAGGACTAGTCATTGTATATATACTTGTACAATATATTAGAATTTTTGTTGCATACAACTTTCCATAATAGTTATTGTGTGTAAGATTATATAGAAGTTTAAGAATTTCCTCGCGTCTATACCCATGCAAGGTATAATTAATATTAGGAAGCCAGGAAAAAAAATAAAAATAAAAAGGATTTTGGAGATCATGTACTTTTTATCCCTTATTTCCAAACAACGCTAAAAAATTGGGAGAAATCTTACCAGGAAACCGCAGACAAACTTGGGTTGTTTGAGGGGTCTGAGGAGGAAGAAGTAAAGAAATTGATAAACCAGGGCCATGCAAAAGAATTGAAAGATGAATGCATTAAAGGGCTCCGAGAAAGGGGTTTCATCAAAGAAAACGCCTCTTGAATGCCAAATATCTGCTGTGGGATCACATAGCACTAACGAATCATTTTTTCGTTTCATTATCCTCTCTCTCCATGCTGCATTATCACGAGCAGTATCCATCTTGACCACCTCCCTAATTCAAATTCACAAAGGGCCTTTGTATTGTAAAAGCTCTCTTGTATCAATAGGTTACAGTAGAAAAGATATATACGAAGTTACGCGAAGTAAACAAGAAAATGAGCATGTAATCATGGAAGTGCTCCAAGGTTGGTTTATTAGGATTTTCATATTAAAGGACGCACGATGAACGAGTTGACCATAGACAATGTTTCTTATAATTGTTATTTTTGTTGCAACCTCCTTTGCGAGTGAACAATAAACTTAAGCGCAGTTGGATGAAAGTTCGGGAACCTAGTCGTTTTTGGTTATGAATCAAAAAACAAAAAAAAAAAAAAAAAAAGCAAGATTTTAGAGGGTCCCTAACAAAGGAATAATAACTAACTTGCATACACCTCCAGAATTTTTTCGGCCAAGAAAAAAAAACACCACCAGAATTTCAAAATATAACTGAAATACAAGAATAAAAGACATTGATATTGTACATCACGTGTGATCTTATGGCATAGCATATAATACAAATCTTAAAATTCTGGAAAAACAAGAAATGTATAGAAAGTTAATAACATGTGATTAAACAAATAAAGTTATATTTTGAAACATAATATGTACATAGACATACTAATAGATTTATTTAAAAATATTCTAATAATAATCAGTATCAATCCTTATAATTATAAAAATATAAGAATAATAGAAATTATTATTATTTGAAGTAATATCACGATTTATATCTCAACTTTACTATTTGCAATTATACACATAAAGTTTTAACTTGTCTAATAATATCCTCAATTGAAAATTTAATTAACCTCATTTATATCTCATTTAACTTTAATTCACACCACTAATGTAGTTAGCATATTTAACCAATAGGATGATCTCCATAGGGGGGTTGCACAATCCCCCTAAGATCTTAGGTAGCCACCTACATCCACTAATGAATCTCCCGTATATTTTTAAAGCGAGTCATGTAGAGGATAGAGGATGGTCGATGGCAACTTATCAAAGGTTACGTAACTCTCCTAAGGTCATGAGTAGTAATCTCATTAGCTAATTATGTTAATTAGACTAATGATATGAATTAGAGTTTAGTGAGATATACAATAAAATTTTCAATTAGGTGTATATTTAGAAAAATAGAAAGTTTAGGTATATAAATGTAAAAAAATGGTAAAGTTGAAGTATAAATTATGATATTGATCCATTATTATTTTGCCGACATTTTTATCGATTATATGAGTAAAAGGTATACACATAAATTATTATCCACATGTATTTTGGGTTATTCTTGTCAACTTTAGTGAGATTAGGTATACATATAATGAATTTCAATATGATTGCATATATGTATTGGTTAGGTGATTTTCATTAGAATCTATCAACTTTCTAGTCCATTAATAATTAAATTAATTAACGAAATAATGAACATATAAAATAACTCAAACGAACACTAACATACATTTTGAATTATTTATCTAGACATCCCCTTTATCCATCATTTTTATCATAGGATACAATTTCATAAGCTTTTTTATTATTATTATTATTATGCCTCTTTGGTATAACTTCTTAAATATACTGCCTTTTTATTATTAACTCTTAGTAATTAAACCCACTCATTTTATATATAAACCGCATCTTTACCTCTCCCATCCTTTTACACTTAAAGATTCTTCTTCCAAAACCAATTCAACAACGATCCTTTCTCCCTCTCCCCTTCCAAAAGGTAGTTTTTTTCTTTCTTCGACTTACTTGATTTTATGCTTTGAAAATTTAACTTTCTCAACCACTTTGATTTACGGGTACTTGAATTCTTCATCTTTTCTCAAATTTTCATTATTTATTTTTAACTTTTTTCATTCTATGACATTTTATAATGACTATTTGCACTATAAATTTATTTAAATAAGTATAGTTAATTTATTTATTAAGTGTAAGTTCATTTGATTCAACTTTTTTTTTATCCGTTGATACAAAATTAAGTATAAAGTGTAAAATCTTATGCCTTAAATTATATTTAGTATTTTATTTTTTTTATTAAGTTGTGCTTTTTAATTTGGATTTTTTTTTAAATTTGTGTAAAGTTGATTATGTACTATAGACAGCCAATTTTTGTCTCTCATAATTCTAAGTTTTTTTTTAGGGTCATAATTCCAAAATAAAAATAATAAAAATGTGAAAAATTATAAAAATACAAAAAATTTAAAAAGAGAAAAAAATTATAAATGTTTTAGGAAAATAGATTTTTAGGAAATAAATTATCTTATTTTAGCTTGGTTCAAATTATTTTAAAGAATCACATGGTTTAAGTAGATATAGGCTAATGGTCTAATCGATAAGCATTTAAGCATTGGCAATGGATTAATTTGAGTTTAGAGTATGCAGGATCCAAATTTAATCAATTTTTTTTAATTTAAAGCGATAAAGATTCATGAGATTCAAATTTAATTTGATTTTTATTAAATCGGATTTGAATCGATATAAAAGATTGAAATCTGGTTTAATTTTTATCAAATCGAGTTTAAATCAATATAAATGATTTAAATCTAATTTAATTTTTATCAAATCAGATTGGAATCAATATAAGAGATTTGATTTGATATGATTTAAAGATTTATTTTCTGAGCTTTATAAATAGAGATCACGTGACATTAAAAAAAATAATTACACCCTCGTTATAATTACACATTCACAAAAAGAAACTGATTTTCTATTTTCTCCTAACACTCGTAAGCCCCCAGCAGCAAATTCTAACATACATCCTGCGCTGCACCCCTACGCCCATCTTTACACAATCCACATATGTCTGCAGCAATAATTAAGCCAACAAGTCCATGCCACAACACGCTGACACAGCAACCCCATCCGTAAGCACAGATCACGCCGACCCCCCTAACTAGACGTCGCACAACACTTAATCCGATCCACAACACCCTAATCCGACGCACCTCGACAGCCCCTCATCAATCAACACCAAGTTGCCTGACCCATGCCGAATTCCCACCGACTGAACACAACACCCAGACTTACTCCATACTGGCCGACAGTAGCCACACAAGTCTTCCTCGTATGCCTTGATTACAGCAGTCACTCACGCAATGTCAATGCAGTAGACACAAACACCAATCTACACAAACCCACAACACAAGTCCACAATCACCCCTATGCTCACACAACCCCAAAGTCCACAGCAAGCAACAGCAGACACGCACCGATCGGAATTTTGAACCCCACACGATCAGCGACTCCAATTGCGATTCCAAGCCGCGCAACGTCACACCCAACACGCCATCTCCAACACCATAACTTCGCCATGAACAGCTACGGTCACATGAACGCAAGCACCGTGGATCAATGTCCATCACGTACGCTACTCCAACTCCAAGCCACGCTCCATCGAAACGACCAGTACACAGCCAGATTTCCAAGCACGACGACGCTCCAAGCACCAAACAGTAGCTCATGTCCACATCCAAGATTCACGAGCCAACACAGTACACACCATCCATTTCGCATACGCGGTGAACACAACACCCACGCCACTTCGCTGATCACCATCTACACACAAGTGCTCACGCTGCTCCATGCATGTATACGAACACAGATCCTATTCACCGACTGCACATTCACACACAAGACTTAAACACAACTATTGCCACTGCGCCAACGTTCGCAGCATACACCAAATTGCTGTCTACGCTACTGCTCCTTCAACCGAACACCAAGTCAAGTTCGATGCTTTTCATTTTTTTAATTATTATTAGATCCTTGGTTATATAAGGTAGGTAATATATAAGATATGTATATATTAAAAGGTTTTTTAGTATTAGTTTTTTTATATATCAAGTATATTATATGATATGATTCTATTTAGGTAGATAATTGTTTAATAGTAGAGATACAAATATGTGTGTGTGTGTGTATATATATATTAGTTTAGGTATTTTGTAGTATTAAGTTAGTTTCTTAGGATTTCTCATTTATGAAATAATTTTTTGAAAATAAAATTATTAGAAAACCCCATTTAAAAAAAAAGAGTAGGATTTTTAGATAGTGTTTTATAAAAATAAGGGAGTTTGAGAATTAGGACCCTTTAGATTTTCTTTGAATAAACTAAATTACTAAATACATAAAGTTGGACGATTTTCAAAATTAAAAAAAAAAAATGAACACACTTTCGAAAAAGAACTATGATCATCCAATCCCAATTAGTGGCTATATAGGTACATTCAGGGCAACATTAAAATTAGGTTCTTTTTTATTTTTTGTTTTTTTTGTTAAAAATATCAAAAAAAGATGATTTTGAAAAATAAATCTTATTTCGAAAAATAGATAATGGTACTCGTTAAAGTTTAATTAATGGGTTTAATAGGTTAGCCTCCGAATTTAGAACTCTCTAGTTTTTTTATCAAATTAAAATTAAAGATTGGTAGTTAAATCGTAATCAATTCATCCAATTGATTATAATTTTTGTTTTTCTTGACATTGGTTGAGTGGGGACTCTAAAAGTTTTTAATTAAAAATACCGATATTTTCTAATTTCTCTAATCAATGATTAATATTAAATGAGTTTGGGTTTATTATTAATCGAAAAATGGGAAATCAAATTAAATAAGAAAATAAAAAATTCAAGCACGACAGGTATGATAAGAATAAGGAAGTTGTGTTTCTTTGCTTTTGGTTTATGAGCCTTTTCACCATGTCTTTGATTCATTGTATTTTGTTTATTCTTGGTGCATTAATCATTATTTTGTGACCTTGACAACATTTAAATAATGACATGATGGGATCTATTGCACGTTAACTACTAGTAGAGGTATGCAAGTATAGTAAACAAACCAACTCGATCCAACCTATTTTAGTTCGTAGGTTAAATAGGCTAAAGTTCATTTGGCACACTTTTTAAACAGACCAAAAAACATCTATCCTAACCCATTTAAAAAAATGGATTAAACAAGTTAATTGATGAGCTAATAGTAAACTGATCAACCTATTTTAACCTGTAGATTAAAAGAATCGAGTTCATTTAACTCATTTTTTAAACGAGATAAAAAACTTTAGCTCAAATTTATTTAAAATTAAGTTAAATAGATTAACTCACAAGCCAAAACCTATTTACACACCTTTAATTTTATGCATATTTGATGTCAACAATCTTTCAAAACTTTACCAACACAAATAAGGTTGACAAATTATGGGTTACTGCTTTGTAATCTATTCTCTTAAAATGAGTATGTTGTATTTATCCAACTCTACGTCTAATATGTTTCACCATGTTCCTATAGCTTTCATTTTAAGCATAGCCAAGTTTCCGATGAAATAGAAGAGTGTGTCTATTCCTTCGATGTGCATACAATAAGGAGAAGACTGTTAAAACAGGCTGATTATTCAATAATTTCCCCTTTCTTTTTCTTTTTTTTTTTTCCTTTCTTTTCTCTCTTTTTGCGACTGTATGATTATTGGAAAAGAGATTTAAAAGGATGGCTTTTGTACTTTGGAAGTTTACTTAATCATGAAGACTAGTAGGAACCCCTTTTTTGTAAAAAAAAATAAAAATTGCTTATTATAGTTTCCTTTTTCTTCTAAATGCACAATAGAGCCCTAAAACATTTTTGCTATGTAATTAAGTATTGCTTACCCACGTTATGGGCAAATATTGGTTTAAGGTATATGTATACGTATATTAACAAAAATGATAAGTTCACTAAACATGTTATCATGATTAACATATTAATAGTTTACATTTGTAAATTGTTATAAATAGGTTGAAAATTGTCGTTTAATTACATTAATATATCTTATATATTATAGTTTAATAAGACAATATATATATATATATATATATAATGGTATGTCATTTTAGAAGATATGCAATTTAATGTAGGTAGTACAAATACCTTGAGTTTTGTCCTTTTACAATATGCTATATAAATATTTCAACTTCTCCACATAATAAAGACACGTCTCTTAGACATAATCCGTACAAAAATGCTTGAAATTATATCTTGCAACCTTTTCGGCATGACTTTTTTTAAAATATATATATATATTCATATTAACATAGCATTCCTATTTTCTTAAAATTCACTATCAGTTTTTCAATGATACCTCTTGTGCAAAAAGAGAGTAACTACGTATACATGTTGAAACATAACCTCTCATCCATTCCATTATAATATATATACTTACATGTGTTTTGATTATGATATCTTTTTTTTATTATTTCTTTTTTATTGTGTTTTTTATGGTTTAACCTTTAGGCATTACTATATTTTCAAAAGCCATCACTGGTATTATGGTTTTTTATAAATAAAATTGAGAAATTGCTTGCTACTTTTTTTGTTTTAACTTTTAATTATTACTATATTCTCAAAAGTCACCATTGGCTTTTCAATCCTTCACAAACAGGACTTTTGAAGTGTTTTGCCGTTTGTGACTTTTTATAGTAAATCTTCTCAATCATTTATTATTTTTCATTTTGTCATTTGAACTTTTTATCAACTAAAATTAATTTTTTAATTACATTTCTAAAGGAGCATATATTTTATGTAGAAAGATATCTTGGAATAAAGACATTTGTATGACGAGTTGTAACGTTTGCATCTTGTAGTGCTAAACAACACAACCTTTAGTACACCATTGTAATTTCCATAATTTAAAGAGTTATAACCCTTCCAAATGTTATAGCATTTTAAGTACATGTACAAAAGACATTAAGTAGTCATATATAAAACCAATAAATAATATACACTTGTATAATTAAATAATATTATTCAAAGCATATTGATATAACAATTGATAAATATAGATTGTTATAAATGTTTGCTGTGCTAATCTTCTCAAGTAAATCTATTTTTTAAATATTGCATGTACTTAAAAAAAACTCGTGTATAACATAGGTTTTAACTAGCTATAAAATATAAATATAAGGTGGACATAATCATCACCAGTTAGTCATATACATGGTTAAGTTTGTAGTTTCAATATGACACACACACACAGCTAGGCGTTTATTTCTTAAACATTTACTTGCTTTATTTACTTTTCTATTTGAGTCTTAATATTTTCCAACTTTTACAAAAATAGACCTTCCATCAATTCCATTTGATTTTGTTCATCTTTGTCACGTTATGAGTTTTTAAGAGCATTCGCATCGCAAGTTACTAAGCGCATTTCCCTAGATGAAGTCACACAAGCAAAGTTTCTCCGGCGATGAAGTTGGCTTTGTTGGCGTTGCTTCCCTCGATCAAGTTGCTCTGACAAGCAACTGGGAATGGCTAGTTTTTTTTTTTTTTTTTTAAATTTGACAATTTTAAACTAAAAAAAATATATCAAAAGTAGTATTTAAAAAAATAATAATATACCCACAAGATTTAAAAAGGTGTGAAGAAACTTTAGTGAATAAACTAAGGATATTATACAAAGTTGCTTGCAAGCAAGAGTTACTTGATGAGCTAATGTGGTAGTATAAGTAACTTTTAAAGTTACTATGGATTGTAGTCAGTTTAATAAAACCTCAATAAATAATTTAATAAAATGCTAACATTATTCAATATTTTTAATTACTCAATATAATTAATAAGAAAATTTTATATATTATGTAATTAGATAATACAATAAAAATAATAAAAATACAAATGATAATAGAATAAGAATAATAAAAAGGCTATAGAATATGTAAAAACTCCAACTACCTTAGCTAGTCTACTTAAGACCAATAAGAAGTTAACACGTATTAAATATGCATGGAAATTTGACAAAGTTAACACAAGACCCTATCTTTATAAAAGCTAAAAAAAGTAAAAAGTTCATATTAAAGGAAATAATTTGAGGATTTAATTTAAAAAAATAAATAAACTTCGAAAACTAAATGTATGTTTGTCTCTAATTTTATTATCTAATAGCAATATATATAAAAGGTACTTATAAAAGTATGAAACACGTATATAATATGTATGTTGGTAGGGGTGGGTGGGTTGGGGGTTTAACTTTTGTTAGGTGCAGTTAAGGTTGTAAATAACCTAACAAGTAATGCACGTAAACTCAAGGGTCATTGAAGGTAGTTTCGTCATAGTCACTCCAATATTTACTAAGTTAGAAAGGGCTCAAGAGAGTATTTAAATTAAAGCAATATGAGCTAAATGAGAGAATATAGGTCCCTTTCCTTGTGGAGGTATTTGGTATTTATAGGTGTTGTTGGTGAGCTTTAAGAGGAAAGTGAATCATATGTTCAAGATACACTTAATTATTTCTCTAAGATACACTTCGAATTTGGTGAAGAAGATCTATAGGCTAGGCATATGCCAACTGTGGACTTGCTCTATCTATTTGAGCTATTCTCACTTTATCTTCTTTAGACCCTAAGCATTAGGCCTACATGTCTTGGTCTCGAAAGCCTAAACTTTAAGGGGCAAGAAGAAGATAGAAGCTCAATAAGTGTCTTTTAACCGAGTCAATGAAGCCGTTGGAAGCTCCCATGTTTTGGGAAGGTTGTCTGCTTAGCTAACATATTGACTTAGATCATGATGAAGAACTTAGGAGAGGTTGGCTAAAGCCCTAAATTGGTCAATTATGATCTTCTAAGCTTAACCTTGCTCTAACAGGGTTATACTAAGCTTAGAGGGTCATGTCTAAAATAGCTTGCCAATGCTTACCCCCTACGTTCATTAGTAACAAGTCAATAATAAAGTTAAGCTCTTGCAAGGATCTCTAAGGTCCTATGGTAAGTTGTTGAGTGAGTTGGGATTTATGAGTGAGGTACTCCTAAATCTTGATGTACTACTAACCTTACTCTTAATGCTAGTAAGTCGAAGCTTCAATTGTTGTAGAGTGACCAAGTAGGTGGGTAAACCAAGTTAGATTAAATTAATGCTATAGAATGGAGACCTTATAGGATCTTAGCCATACTGGTATGTTAAGGGTATGTCATGCATCGTTTGAGTTGCTTTAGGCTTTTAGCCCTCAAAACTGAGCTATAGTGATTTAATTTTGAAGTCAACTAAGTGGAGCAATTCAATTGCTAATGGATGCTAGATCTAAGGTGTTGTAAGTTGTTTAATAAGCTTTAATTCAATTTTGTCTTTGCGCACGTTAATCTAAGTGCATTAAGTGTAAGGGACATTTATTAATCAACCATTAGTTATTTGGATGAGACCTGAATCTTACTTAGAATATTTGAGCCACGCATTTCTTTTCTAAGACACGTAGCAAGATCTTGTGTAGAGCTTTCATGTTGATTCAATTCGTAAGATCTACCATGCATTTTCATGCATGCTTATAAATAGGCTAAACCCTTACTTAAAATCCACTTTCATCATATTAATAAATTTTGAAAACACTCTTCATAAATTCATATTCTTCTTCTAACTCTTCATTCTCTAACTATTCCATCAAGTTCTCAGCTTCATATACAAATATTCAATTCTTTAATCACTCAGCACATATGAGAGATGGAGTCAAACTAGGTTCCAATGTAGCTTGAAGGGAAGAAGTTTTATATATACCCAATGATGCACTATTGAAGGCAAATGCTTCATGATGGAAGAAGGATGAAGGAAAGCAAGTTAATCTAAGGAAAAAGAGATTAGAAGATCCTATCTTTATCAAATCTCTTAAGGCCATTCTTAATCATTGACCCTAGGGATATAGGGTCAAAAGTTAGATCCTTAGCAAGGGCAATGTCAGTGGAGAACTTAGTTTTCTTTCATTTTAAACATATCTAGTCATTATAACAACCTTTATACTTGTAATAGATGCACTACAATATAAGTCATTAGTGAGTTTTCTCCAAGTGTTCATGCTATTCTTTTGTTGCTATTTCTTGGATAGAGGTCATAGCACTTATATTGGTTTCTCCTTTGTAATGTTGTTGTTTATTTCTCTTGATGCTATTGCCTTATTAGGTTTACATATTGACCTGAACATTGCTAATACCTTATGGCTTTAGTGGTTATACTTATTCTTGCAACTCATGATGTTTGTAGGGGTCTTGTAACCAAAGTGAATCGTGGTTAGGCGCCATCCAAGAGTAATTGTAAGATATCTTGTTACAAAAGCAAATTGTAGTCAAACAATTCCTAAGGGCACTCATATGATGATTATAAATTAAGCGGATTGTGGTTAGACACTTCTTAAGGGAGCTTATAGAATGTTTAATGACTAGAGCCAATTGTGTTGAACATTACCTTTTTAGAGCTTGTTACCAAGATATAATACATTTTTGGAGAAAACCATATATTTTCAAACATAGGTTTGGTCGTACAATGGTATCCTAATATGTTGGGTAAGGGATAACTACTAACATGACCTGAAGAGCTCAGAGGCTCTGTATACTGAAGGGTGGTCACGAAACGTAAGAGCTAAAGAGGTTAGGTGCTCTAGTCACTTAGAGGTGGTCTTAAAGCACATGACTTGAATAGGTCAAGTACTTTGGTTACTTAGAGGTGGTCTAAAGTGTGTAACTTAAAGAGGTAGGATGTACTAGTTGCCTAGAAGTGGTCTTAGCATGAAACCTAAAGAGGTTAGATGGTTTGGTCACCTAGAGGTGGTCTTAGAGTGCATGACTTAAAGATGTTCGATGCTGTAGGTCATAAAGTATATGACTTGAAGAGGACGAATGCTTTGATTATTCATAGCTATTATTTATTAAAACCTAAATGAAATGTTTTTTTATGATAACAAAATATATGTGGTAGAATTACTAATCAAGTTATTAGTGTGTAGTACAAGTTTACATTCAAAAGAAAACTCAATAAGATCAAGTTAAGAAGTGTAAACAAAAAAGAGAAGAAGATATATTAACTAATATATGACATTTTGGTATGAAATAGAGGAAAACATATTTTAGTCTTAGGAAATAATGTTACAAGGTGAGATCTAAGAAGAATAAGTTAGGCACTAAAACAAAATTTGATATACGATAGCAGAAGCACAATATAAAATATAAAAGAAAGTATGTAAGATTGTAGGTAATATGGAAAAGACGACAAACTTAATCAAAACAACAAGTATATGAATATACCAAATAATCAATACAAAAAAAAATGAAAAATCTTTTGTGTATTTGTGTGTGTGTGTTGGGTTTTGGGTGTGAAGGGGGTAGTAAGGGTGTGGTGTGGTTTATGATAGGTGGAATCAAGAATGATAAACTTCAAAAATAATATATCTAGTAACATTATACCACTAAATGAGTTACAATTGCACACTATAACTTAACTACTAAAAGGGAAGAAAAAAAAAATCAAACAAACTTTTGATAAGAAATTATTTTGCTAAACATTATAATTTTATCATAAATTAATTAATAGTTTACCTATTTTATCAACATAATAAAATCTGAAAGTATAGGAATTAATTCTTAAAGCAATTGAAAAATAAGAAAATAAATTATCTTTCAACTAATAAACTAAGAAACTAAAGTAAAGAAGAAAAGTATGTATTTCTTTTCTATATAATGAACGTTATAAAGTAGAAGAAAATAGAGAACTAAAATAGTTTTTTTTTTTTCCCTTAATTTTGGCACCATCTAGTTGACTACATAATCAAAAGCCAATCCATGTCGCTTCACATCATAAAAACTAGTGTTTATGCTTACACATGGATTTACTATTATTATCAAGGGATAAGGATATTCTATTTTCTCTCTTTGAAAATCTCTATATAATATGTTATGTAGTTGTGTTTCATGATTTGGGATAAATAGATTTTTTTTTTCCTTAATGTTTCATCGATTTTACATTTGAGTCCTAATTTTTTTTTTCTTCTTACTCAAGTCCTCAACATCTAACAAAGTTTGCAAAATTAGACTTTTTCTAATGTTTTAAATTATCCATTAGTATTTGCCATGCAGTGGCCTTTGATCGGCATAATAATTAATTTAATTAAAGAATATAATTATATATAATGAAATAAATTAATAAAAATATGAAATTAAATAAAATAAGCCTATAAAAATTAGAGAGAGGGAGAGATCCTACCACCTAAGGCTTAATGTAGATATCCCATTTTTACTTCCCTCATATTTTGATAATCTTTTTAGAATGAAGAAAAGGTTCCCAATCTAGAAAAATTTTAAAAATACAAAATTCAAAAAAATATTTAAAATTTGAAAATTTTAAAAAGAAAATACAAAAAAAAATTATTATTAGGAAAAATATGATTTTCTAGGTCTTGGTCATTTCTAAGATCACTAAGTCATTTTGGAGAGGGTCATTTTATTTTTAGGGTCAAATAGAGTCGAAGTGTACATATGTGATTTAACAGTTTCAAGCTGTATTTGAGTATATTAAATTTTTTAAAAATTTTAATATTTGGACCATGTTTAATATTAATTCGTAAAAGATGAAATTAATTTAAGTTAATTATTGTTTCAAAAGGCACTTCGATTTGACTTAAATTAGTTTATTTATGAGAAAAACTCATTATTGAATTAACCATATGATTAATATATTGGAGCTTGTAAAACCATTAAATTGATTCTAATTTAAAGATTACTAACATATGTGTATTCAGTTTAATCTTTGGAGACACGATCATTTTTGGACAATAAAGTTGTTTTAGCTTATTGAATTGCTTAAATATATTTTATGACAATTCATAATAGAGCATAGATTAATAGTCTATCTAGTTAAGTACTTAGACTCACTATTAGAAAGGGAGAGAGGTTTGGGCCTTGATCTCTCCATTGTGTAAATTGCACATTTTCTTTTCACATGCCCTCCACAAATACGTATCGAGACTTTATTGAGCCATGTATCTAGCTGAGACACATGGCCTTCTTTTATAGGTCTACGTAGATAATGTGGCACCCACTTGGTGCCACATCATCACCTTATTCTTTCCCTTTTTCCCTTCTTTCTTGGTTTTTCACTTGTTTTCTCATGCATTCTCAACTTGGTGTCTTTTGTTCATGATTGTTTTTTGAATAAATTTCTATACAATTTTACTTACCAAATAAATGGTAAAATCTTGTTGATTACATAGATTCAAATGTTTTATAGATCAAATCATCCTTTGAAATCAAGAAAAAATCTATACCCGATATTCTTGCTCTTCCATGATCTACAAAATATGAGTTGTGATTAGACATAAGGAAGCTTCCCTTTGAAAATTCAAGCAAGTAAACTAGCATTTATACTCTAAAGATGTACAGAATCAAGAAAATTTTTACAAATTGAAGATTGCTAGAGCTATGCTCCCATGATTGAATCACATATTAAAGGAGCTTTCCTTGTAAGTAGCAGCCTTAAACAACTATATAGGGCTACCCTTATTGCTCATTTGATCATCAAAAATCATCCAACCATACGCAAAAGCCAATTCAAGCTCCTCTCTCTCTCCTTAAGTTATGCTTCGGTTTAAAGCTCCTTCAACAAATGCAATCCCACCAACACTACCCCCATACAATCAACATGCAAAACCGGCCACTCCCTCATTCAGTCATACTTCACAATGTGAGAACCAATTGCCACCACCTAAACCCTAATAGCTACCTGTTGCTCCTTCAAAATTACCATTTCCTGTGCCTTTTTTAACCTAAACTCACACCACAGCTAAGCTTATGGTGGTTAAAAACTCTTAGCCTAACCTATTTCTCACTCCCAGCTGCCACCACACTCACCTATATACTACGGTCGATCGCCACATATTGATACCTCCAAAACCACCACAAATCTTTAGGTGCTATACCCAATCGAGTTTTTCCAAATAAAAATCTCATAAAAGTGTCAAGACCCATTTGAAGTACGTATTGGAAACCACCATTTCAAGCCCATCACACCAATACTTTCTCCCTTAACCATGACCTAGTTAGCAACCTGTGTACTCGGATCCAACCTAATCCAAACCCTATGCCCCACTCTTACTATTCAACTTGCATCCTTACCTAATTCATTTCTTTGAGTTTTATACCAATACAAGTCCTTTTCCGAAAAATAATATGGAAAAGGGCCCTATAAGGAAAATATTCTTATCATGGTATCTCATGTGCCTTCGCTTTTTTGATAATTTTTAATGCATGCACATTCGATTTAATTTTATGGCAGAGTGAAGGCACATGTACTACACGTACCTTCAATATTTGCCATGTCTATTAAAGTTACATATACTACATGCTCCTTTAGCAGTTTTCACATGGCCTACTCAATTGAAATATTTACTTCCACCCGCACGTTACAAGCTGAATGATAAGTTTACTATAGAAGTCAATTATATAAAATAATAGCCAATGGGGCACCTCAATAAAGATAGTAGGCAAAACAAAACTCAATGTTTGGAATGATCATCCATTTACCATGAGTCGATTACAGTAAAAAATAATTGAAAATTGTAATGCCATGATAAGAAAAGAATGCCACAAAATATGATCTTTGATGAAGCTAAACTACGTTTGAAATAATAAGTATATATACAAAAATGGTCATTTCTTAATGTTAATGTCAATACAATGGTATTAATAAAAATAAAAGACATAACGTATGTACTATCGCCTACGCCGTGTGAAGGTCCTAATAACATAAGACAAAAGTAAATGCCTTCATCCATCTTATGAATGTGTAGGTTGAAGCGGTGAATCATTTAGATCAAAATCCCTATAGGTTAACTAGAGGGGTCAGGTCGACTGGAGGGGTCAGCTACAGTTGAGTGACGCCTTTACCCACGGAAGACTACGTGGGGGTGGAACACTGCTTTTGAGGTGCTAGTGAAGTCGCAAGATCGAGATGACATTGGAACATGGGAGTCATATAAGAGCTAAATCTAGCCCTTGAGTTAGATTCGACCCCCAAGGTGGAGGCAACTCCTAATCCGAGGTATATACCATATTTCCCCCTAATCTGGCCGAGGTCTATGAAATGACAACCATGTGGTGGCACATTGTCATCAAAGTCTCCCCGACCATATCTAGACTAAGCCCTACCTCCTCAAACTTAAGCTCTATCCCTAAGTAATGCACAAGGAGCCGGCATATCCTCCTCCGAAGGTAGTCCACACTCCCTACTATAGTCCACATGGGGTGGTTGCTGTACGCCCTCATGATGTGGGTAGAAGATGAGACCACTATATTGCTCAACGAACTGCAATGCTCTATCTGCAATACTAAGTGTTATAGGATAGTCAAGTGCTAGCAGCACATCTCTAAGTGAGTCCACTTGAAATAAATAGATATGTAGGTGTCAGAATATATAATAGCAAGCACGTACGAGTATAGAAACAATTGGACGATTACACATGCACTTACCAACCAACTGATGACAACTCCTTAGTGTGTAACATAACACTGAATGATCTGTCTATACTACGGCCAGTAACTCTGGTCAACTACACGAAGACCCTGGATATATACTAAGAATTCGTACCTCTGTCTCTAAGCCTGGATGTATGCAACATGCATATTAATCTAGTCAGCATCCATCCTATCTTGGAGGTCTAACTAGCTACATCTTACGAAGGGTATTGGTATTCACCAAACTATTAGATAACATGGTCGGGGAAACAACACTCAATGATGTGGAAACATATGAATAGCACTTAGACAGTCCAAATGCGTTGCCTAATAGTACCAAAATACAGTAGCAACTCTTCGTATATGGTCCTTAGACGACCTTAGGGAAAAAAAAATCCATGAGACAATGAAGGTTAGTACTTAGGTGTGATAGAAGGACTAGAAAGAGTAAAAGTTATCATATCATACCTGTTGCATCATCTACAGGTCAAACATTATGCGATACGCATCTACTACATACATGAGATGCTGAGTAGTAACCCGTACTGTCTTCCACCTAACTACCAATGGCCTATCGCTATCAATAATAAAACTGTATCGACTAAATGGGGTGACATATGGGAATCTATCCCAAGCCTAGACTTGTAGAAGAATTGTGGCCCAATCAAGCTCATGCGCTTTAGAGGAGGAGGTAGAGCATAACTATCGATATAACCATACCAAGCAAGCGCCGCCTTAGCTGAGCTGTCCAACTATAGAGAAGTCCTCTAATAATTATAGGAACGTGAGGTGAATAAGATTGAAGGATTTATCCATAAAGATGAATTCCCCCATTAAGCTAAGTATGTCCATATTTTCCGTATAAGAATATGCCATCGATACATACAAGAAGCCAACAGCATTTAAAGGCTTCCACATACGGCTTGAATGTTTAGAAAACCTACTTAAACTAAGACTCACCTGCCTTTGACAAACTACTCGAGCTTCAATCCATCGGTGTCCCCAGATTTCTTACCTTTATTGCATTTAGTAGCCTCTGCAACTCATTATATGACTTTTCCCAATTACCATATACCATCTCAACTACCTTCCTCTTGGCCTCGAAAACCCTCATATTACTTACTATCTATCCATACATATTTTGCACATTAGCTGCAAGATCTAGTATCTTCACATCAGAAATATTATGTACATTATTGATGAATAGCCTAGCCATGATGTTGCTATCAATTTGAAGGTGGTCCTAGTTCATCTTAGGATTCACAAAGTGTACAGTTTCTTTAGAATTGTGATTTTAAAAAGACCCTCTACCTTTTTCAGATAAGCCTATAGCCTCCACTTACAACCATCTATCTTCTTCCTACAATAAACTGCGTATACTGTTAGTTCCGATATCTTGATATGGAAATCATAGTGGTTCCTTATGTGAAATGACTTCACCCTGTCTATGAAATCCTTCTTAGTGTTGAAATGCATGCCAATACTCAAGTTATTAGAACTACTAATGTTGTTGCACATTTCATTAATGTTTTTCTCAAATGTCATGTATCTGCTATCATCGTACTAACTGTTGTAAAATGGAATAGGATCTCTCACAAGCTTATCCACCAGTTCATTTATTTGTGGAAAGTCCTCAAATTGACTATTGAACATTGCTACATAAGTGATATGATAAGGTTGGCTTAAGCCATCTTTGCGAGGTAGCCAAATCGATACTTTACTGCCAACAACATCTAGTCTTACCTATGGTTCTCCTAAATCCTTGCAATCCTTACCATTGTCATCTTTAAGTCTAACATGATCCTCATCACCATTCCTTGCTACCACCTCCTACCCATTATCGTCAACATTTATGTTCATGTGCATTCTCTCCACATACGAATCATGAGACTCTTCATGCTATGTATGGTTCATTTGACGTATTCACATTCATCTATTCCACATCGATAATTCTAAAATGCACATAGGGTGTTAGAAGGGTCAAATTGTCTGACTCGTATATTTCATGCTCAGCTCGATCATTTGATTCCCTACTATACCTTATGTATATTTCGTGAATACTCCATTGCCCAAAAGACTCAACCATCTCAATAAAATTCTCAATACCCTCATTGTTTCTAATGGCCATTAACTTGTAAGCAACTCCATTATTATGGAAAAAGGGATGCATGTGCACGATTTTGACACCATTCGAGTCAACTCCGATATATTTACAAATTCTCCAAATGAAATTAGAGAAGTTTAAATCTTTCATAATCTTTAGTTTTAACGAGTTCCCTATTATACTTCGGCCTCGAGTTACCTATTACAATGTTTCTATTTGTATACATAATAACTTTCATGTAATCTATCATTTTTACCCTAGTAACTAGTAATGCCACTATTGAGTCCTATTTCAAATTCCTTAATTTAACATATATCAAGCCCAGTCCACTTAATATAAATTACTCGACATTAAATTAAGGAAATATTTTTCCAAAAGAAATTTAAAAATTGGAGTCGCCAATCAGTTTAACTGATAAAAAATGAAATTAGGGTTTTCTTACCTGCGGATATTCTAAAAAATTTAATCTTTAGAAAATTAAACTAGAAAAACCGGGTTCGGGAGCTAACCTATTAAAACTAAGTCACCATGTAAAAACTAAAGAAAAAAATTGATGGGCTTTTATTTTTATAATTTCCTAAAAATACTAAAATATGTATAAATAAGTGAAAGACAATTAAAGTGAATTTTTTTATTACGAATTTTCACGAAAAAGGGAAAAAAAATTTTTATTTATTATATAGTTGCCTCAAAAGTGTCTACGTACCTGTTAGTTGGGATCAAACAAGTCGTAGTTCTATTTTTATAAAATATTTAATGGGTGGGTTATTTTTATTTCGTAAACCAAGCCAGATTTACATTTATTTATCAATTTATTATTTTTTGAAAAAACCTAATAAATCTAATTTTCTCAAATTAAAGAAAATCTTAACTAACTAAATCTTTTAAAAAACTCGATTAAGATTTTTATTTTTAAAAACACTACATGTTAAAAATATTTTTTACAAATCCTAACTATCACATATGTTGAAGATACGATTAGATATGTATTTTTATACATATCTTTTCCAAATCTTAACTACTAGATACGTATCTTTTCTAAATCTTAACCGTAAGATACGTATTTCGATATAAATTTTTCTTAAATCCTAACCGCAAGATACGTATCTCAACCGCAAAATACGTATCTTTTAAAAAAACACGATTCTATTAAAAAAAATGCAATTTAACTAAATTTTATGGAAAATTGACGTTGTCTAGAAAAATACACAATAAAATAAATAATAAAAAAAACCTGCACTTAAACAAAAAAAAAAATAGATTAGTAAAACAAACAATAAAACTAACTAATTAACTAATAAATAAAAAATAATAATAATTTTTTTTACCTAAACCGTTTAAGTCACGTGTGATCAACGTGTTCGCGTTCCTATATGTCATGTCAATGTTGTATCTAGATCGCATCAGGCGATTGGGTTCGGATATCGGAATTGGATGCCAGGCTTTGACTTCGAATTTTAGATTTCGGAATTTGGACGTCAAGGCTTTAATTTCGGATTTTGGAATTTGGATCGACAAGCTTTAACGTCAAATTGAATGGACTTCGAAATTGTTGGATTTGGATTAGGATTTCAGAATTATTGGATTTGGATCGTCAACTTTCGAAATTGTTGATTTTGGAATTGGAGTTGCATCAAGGGCTTTAATTTCGTTGGATTGTGATTTTGGAATTGAAGGATGGTTGGAAATTGGCTTCAGTTTGCTAATGGTGGAAATTGGGAATTTGGAATTAGGAATTGTGGACGGTGGAAATTGGAAATTCGGAATTGCTAACAATGGAAATTGGATTTTGGTTTGCTAGATGGTAGATCTTAATTGTGGGAATAAAAACAAACGTCCTTAACTCTACTGTTAAATCCTTATTTATAAACCAACAACTAGATCTTTCGTACCGAAGATACGAAAGATTCGATAATAATTTTTTTTTTTTAAATTTGCCTTAACTTTTAAAAACCCTACTTAATTTGGGCTTTCAATTTTTAAAGGCTCGATTCGATCCAATTAGATATAGCGCAATAACCACTTAATAAATTATAAATCTAATTTAAACCAATATAATTTAGATAAAAATTTATTTTATATCGAATTGGATCAAAATTACTATATTAAAGCCAAATTCTCCAGTGACTTAAAATTTGTTAAATTAATCATATATCATTATCTGATTTGATCTTAAACAATCTGATGCGACTTGGCTCGATACAATTCAACTCAATATGACATGACTCAACTCGACTTGATTTGATTCGATATGTCATAACTAGATTCGATACGATACAACTCGACTCAACTCGACTCAATACGACTCGACTCTCTCTTTTATTTTTTTCATTTTTTCTTTTTTCTTTTAATTTTATTTTTATTATTTTATGCTATTTTATTTTATTTTTATTAACTTGACTTAACTAACGAAAAATTTAAAAAAAATGGCAAAAATGAAGTGTCTACAACCACGATGAACCAAAGATTTAGATGACATAAAACACTTCGTCTATACACCGAGCAACATCTTAACAATATGTATAATGTTATCTTGTTAAACTACGTAACAAATTACTTAACTTTAACTCATTAATTCTACTCAGTACATTACGAACACCAAAATATATATATATATATATATATCAATATACACACTAGAATTTTCCATACCTACATTCCTACAACATATCTATCGAACCATAAAAAATGCCTTAATATTGACAAAATATAAGAAATTTTCATGAAATATCAATAAATTTAACAAATTATGGTACATTTATGATTACTCAATATACGTAATACATTAATATTTTTTTTTCTTAAAAAAAAACCTACATATAATATGGATTATTAATAAAATAAAAAAATTTCACGAATGTAAATTATAAATTATTACCTGTTTTAGACATACACCAATGTAAAAAATGGACAAGTACTTCAATCTTGTGTTTCCTCCTGTTTCCTAAGTTTCAGATTTTTAGTGCGGTGAAAATAAGGCCAAGTCACACAGATTTGGGTTTAAATAGATGGTACTTTGAAGACGCTACTAGTTGGTGTGTCTTTAGCATACTAAAGGTGCATGCAATACATACACTTTTTTTGTAATTCTTAATACACCAAAGGCACATATAATGCCTATGCTTTTAATGTAAAAATTATCAAAAAGTGAAGACCCATGTGGATATTTTTCTCATGTGGCCATTTTCCATATTATTTTTCGAAAAAAACCCCATATTTGTATAAAACTGGGTTTCTTCCTTTCTTTTGTTCATTTACTTACTTTATTTCATTTTATTATTTAAAAAATACTATTTGTTATAAATTAGGCCAACTTATGACTTTAAAAGAAAAAAAAAAGAGAGATTATTTTTTTCTCCATAGCCCTTAAAAAAAAGATCATTTTCTCACTTAAAAAAAATCATGTTTTCTTAAAAAGAAATTCTTTTTCATATCTAAGGTTTTATTTTATAAATTAAAAAAAATAAAAGCACTAAAAAATCTAAAACCCTTAGAATTTTCTTAAAATAAATTGAACGAGCGAAAAGTGTAATACCTTGCAGATTTTCAAAAATAAAATAAACTAACATATTTAAATTTTTTAAAATGAATTACGAAACTTTAATCCCAAATAGTAAGTACATAAATACCTTTAGAGCTACTTAAAATACCAAAAATTTATTTTTTCCACTTTTGTAAATAATTTTTCAATTTCTTATTTTTGGTAAGTGGAAATAATTTCTTTTATTTATTTACTTGCAAATAAGGATTATTTTTACCAAGATACTTTGAAAATTAAATTTACATTCGAAAACTTATGGTAGTATTTATTCAAGATTTAATAAGTTAGCTCCCAAACTCACAACATCTAATTTTTTTTCAGAGAATTTGTCAAAAAAAAAAAGAAAAAAAAAACACAAGGTAGTGGTTGAATTAGAACCAATTCATCTAATTAATTCTAATTTAATTACCTTTTCCTATTCTACCAGATAGCAACTCAAAAGTTTTTTCTAAAGATAAAAAAATCAAGTTTTCTTTAACTTTAATCAAGGGTTTAAACTAAATTGACATAAGATTTAGTTTAAACCAAGTTAAGAAAAACGTAAAAATTGAAAAGAAGCAAAAAGAGCGGCCAATTAGGTCTCTAGCGAGTCATGGAAAATTAAAGAAAAGAAGGAAAAAAAAATCGAGAAACCCGATTGATTCAAGTCATATTAAAAAAGAAATAAAAAGTTTTTTTTTTTAAGTAAGTTGCAAATCATATTGCAAAAACATGTTTGTTTCAGTGACTAAATTTTTTTTTTTTTTGAATTTCCTCTAGCTTTTTTTAAACTTTTCCAATACTTTTTTATTTTTATATTTTATTATATTATTGATTTTTTATAATTACGAGAATAGATATTATATTGCCACATATCATTTGCTAATGGAAGAGTTGATGGTGCTAAAAGAAATTAACTGATTTGCAAACATTGGCTCATTGGGATAGATGTAGGTGAACTATGACCACCACAATCCCCCCCCCCCCCCCTTTAGAAAGGTATATGAAATTTTCTCCTTGTACAACTTTCCACAGAATTCTATGTATTAATAAGATTGAGCATGGAATTCTGTTTACTCATTATAAATACCTCATTTTTGCTCCTCTATAATTTTGTTTTCTAAAATAAGGTAAAGGGTCTTATTTGAGAAAAACCAAAAAAAATAAAAAATTTAGAAAAATATGAAAAAATTTAGGAAAATCCAAAAAAGAAAGAAATACAAAAAATAGAAAAATTGAAATATTCATAAAAAATGGGAAAAAATGAAAAAATAGAGGAATTTAAAAAATAATAATTTTAGATAGTTTAGAATTTTTAATTTAGATAAAATAATAAAGAGAAGGTCATTAGTATTGAGCTTAGATTTAAATTTAGTTTAGACTGATATTGTCCATATGTACAGTTTATGAATAAGATATAGGTCAACAATCTAACGAATAAGTATTTAAGTCTAGCATTGGAATTGGCTTAAAGGTTTGAAGTTTAAATCTGACCAAACACAAAATACCTTTTTCTTTTTTGAAAGGAAAAGTATATGTAATAGTAATAATAAGATCTTAATATGCATTTAAGATAGGATTTTTTTAAGTATTTAATTGCAGTTTTTAGTTCTTATTAAAGAAAAAAAGAAAGGAAAGAACTTTGTACAAACCAAAATTTGGTCCGCAAATTTTAACAGGGTATGAAGCCCTGATTGGGATGTAGTAAGGGGTACGTTGGGCATACCCCTTTATTTCTGAACCATACGTCTACATTACATGCACGCATGGGGGCGCGTGGCACGTGCCCTACACATAACCTGCATCGCCAAACTTTCTTCTTCTACGATTTTTTTCCCTTGTTTTCAAGTTTTCTTTCCATTCAATCAGGCTACTTTAAGCCATTTTTTAACCACTTTTATTATAAGATTTCACCGAATTAATGGTAAAATCGTGTAATAGCATGGCCTATTTCCGAATTCACCTCAAAACCCATCTAAATTCGGTTATTTATACAATTAAAATCAAGCTCAAAATCAGAAAAAAAATTCATTACGAGTCAAAAATGCCACCGATTTGCTTTTACCAATTAATGGTTTAACTTTCTATGTATGTTTAAGTTTCGTTTAAGTATAAATAGGGATCAGAAAACATACAAGAACACACAGTAAAGCTTTGAAACACTCTAGACAAGTAAAAATTGGAGCTTTCTCTCTTTAACATGATTTCTCTCTCTATGTTAGCATCCTTTACGAGGTTTTTTGACGAAAACCATCACCATCACAAGCTCTAACACCTTTGAAATACTAAGACCCAACCTCTCTTTCTCGTCCAACAACCACTACCGTAGCTACCCATATCTAACTACAACCACCTAACTCCGATCACTACCCAAATGACCACCGAGCATCAAGGCACTGAGCTTACCCCTCCACCCCTCTCCCTAAGTCCAATTAGAAACTCACAAATCCAACTTCACTCGATCAATTTGGTACTCGTATCATCCCAAGAAACACTATGTTGTTGCTACTCCTCCTTCATTACGAGTTGACCTAAGTGGACTCGAGTCAACTTGGTTTGCACCATTTTTTATTTATTTATTACTCTTGTATTTGAAAATGTAAAGAGAGAGAGAGAGAGAGAGAAGGAAAAAAAAAGAGAAAAAGAAAAGAAACGAAAAAAAAAAAGGATAGAATGGGATAGTTTATTTTTTTTTTCTTTTTACATAAAATAGGACAAAGTAATAATAAGATCTTAATGTGCATTTAAGATAAAATGTAATAATAATAATAAGATTTTAATGTGCATTTAAGATAGGATTTTTTTTTTAAAGTATTTAATTGTAGTTTTTAGTTATTATTTAAAAAAAAAAAAAGGAAAGAACTTAGTGCGAACTAGAATTTGGTTCGCAAATTTTAACAGGGCATAAAGCCTTGATTAGGATGTAGCAAGGAGCACGCTGGGTATGTGTTACGCCCCGAAGTCGCGAAGTCGCAACAGTCCCGCCGTGTAAACCATTCTATGATAGAAACTGGCCTCACAGTTCCTACCATAGAGATAATCTACACAAGGCGTCGACGACCACTCGTTTTGAAGTAAACAGTTCGATTAATAATTATACTACAAATATGATAATTATCTCAAATTACTACTAAACATAGATAATTATATAAATAAGTCCACAGAGCTTCCCAGGAAGATTTACAAAATCACCACAGTCTACTAATTTACAGAATAACTAACAGTCTTCAACCTTTAACTACAAGGTCAGTCTAGTTACACATTATGCTAAATAACTTGATCCTCACACCCCTGGCTTCAAAAAGACTAACCTCTGGATAATTGTAGGGTGGCATAGTACTTGAAGAGATTACAAATCAAAACCTGCAAAAGAATCTATAAGGGTATGAGCAACTACAGCTCAGTAAGTTGAATTGGAGACTCACGAATGCATACAAGCACAAACAAGGTTAACAAACAATTATTTTCATGCAATGCAACAATCAAGTGTCATTGCACAACGTAATCCGGTCCGTTGTGAAATCAGAGAAATTTCACCTGCTCCAATCCGGGTTGAGGAGTTCCATGTTATGCAGCAGCTCACAACCAAACCTAGGCTTGTGCAATGGAGACCTCGCTCCTCCCGCGACTACCTTCGAACCATTGACTTCACCCCCGCCGCGACCTCCTCTCCTGTCACTTAGTTCGACTGAGGATGAAGAAGGGACCATTTTTGCAATCCTACGCTATCCCTTTCGAAGGGGTCGGTATTTGGTTGGTGAGTCCTATGATCCCTTAACGGGTTGCAATGCATGACGTTTTCGGTTATTACGGTCGACTAAGATTAAATTCCGGTTAAGGTTTTCAAACAAGTTCATACCAATTAAATCAATCACAAAATCATTCACAGCACAAATTCCAGCACGAATTCAGATACATCAAACACATACGCAAACTACTTACAATCACAAGCATATACAAGCCTAAGTCTCCGAGCACTACAAAACTAGTACTCTATTACAATAAGCAATAACCCAACTTACCTGAATTTGCTCAATCGCTCGATCCTCTAGTTGCGAGTTGATTTGTTTCTGGGTGTCTTATAATACAAATAGGTTCTTTTAGTACTTATATTTTATGGATTCTTATTCTAATTTATAATGTAACTCATTTTCCTCATGTATACCTACAACGTATTAATAATTCGTTGTATTTTATTTCGAGGTTCGGCTTCTAAACTAGATTCTAGTTTTAATTCCTAAGTCGTAATTAGGCTCGAATCCCAATGTGACATTAATCACCTTATGCTCGGGTATTCAAATATCCTATTGGGTCGTAATTTTGGTATTCTAACTATTCGGTACACGCTAACCCTAATTGAGGTATCGGATTTATTCCCGATGTGTAAAAATTTTACATTTTGAGATATTTACTTAAAATTAAATATTATTTCAGATTTATTATTTTTCTGTTTTCAATTATAATATTAACTAAATAGCTTTATTTTTTTAGATTTATTAATTTACATTTTCACATATTCCTAATTTCTTATATTCTTTACCTAATTTCCCTAATTAATCATACTTAATACCTAAAAGATAGGATTAGGGTTCCACTGCAGAGATTAACTTCCTTAATCATCTAATCAAGATCCAAATCAGTAATTAACATCCTAATCACCTAATTAATCCTAAATCACCCAATTTTACCATCATTTTAGGGCTAAAAATTAACTTAAAATTTTCGAAAATTAATTTAAAAAAAAAATGGCTTCATAGCACTGTTCTACATCATATGAGAATCCTACAGAAAAATTTTGAGCCCCAAACTACATCCCTAAGCCTATTTAATTTCCGGTTTAATCATGCTCGGTTTTGAACAATTTCTTAAGAACCCTATATTTCCAGACATAATTAAACTAAATTAATATTTTTCCCTAAATCTACATACAATAAAACCTCAGAATAACAAGTTTCATAATTTTCTGGGCAAAATAACTAATTTTACAAAATTATACAAAAATCGGGGTGAATAAATGACTAACAGGTTCAAAGCTTTCTGGCCGTCCAAACCCGGTCCAAGGCTGTCGGCCGATCCAGACGCTGGTCCTAGTGTAGGGTGGTGGTGGTGGTTCGGTCCCAGGTGGTAGTGGGTGGTGGTTTTAGTTCACCTTGCTAATCTGTACAGTTTTCTTTTTTTCTTTTAATTTTCTGGAATTTCTCTCGATTTTTCTTGTGTTTCGATCTTTCTCAGATCACAAACTGTCCAAATGTCTTCTGAGAATTTTTTTTCCTTATTTATAGACAAATATAGTAATTAATGTGTATTAATTTGATGGGATTTTGCCCAATTTCCTTAATTTTAGGCTTTTTGTTTGTCAAATTCTTATTGGTTAATTTTTTATTTTCAGTACACGACCTGATCTTGTTGTAATTATCTTCTTCTGATTTTTTTCTGATTTTTTTATAATTATTTTGTATTTTTCTTTAATTATTTACTTAGTTTTCGGCCTATTTTAGCAATTACACATATTTTTATCTACACGTAAATACATGTAGGGTACACGTGAACATTCCTAAATATTATTTTGGTCATTCTAAAATTTTTAGTATACATATAATCTATCTCTACTAATTTATTAGTTATTATATTATACTTTTTGCCTTTTCGATTATTAGCAGTTATTATGCTTAAAATTTGAAAATTTTATAGTCTCCTATTTTACTACTCATTTTCTTAAATTTAAGTTTACAGGGTCATTTTTACTGGTATTTTGTTAAATAGTTTATAATTTGGGTTTGATCAGATCTTTTAGCCGATCGTCCTAAACCTTGGGTTTTAAGCTCAAACCTATGGTTACTTGGCTTAGCTTTAGGGTTTACAGTGTACCCCTTTATTTTTGAACTACGTATGTGCATTATACACGTGCATGGGGTTATGTAGCACGTGCCCTGCACGTCACCTATGCCCCCAAACTTTTTTTCCTTTATGATTTTTTTTTTTCTCCTGTTTTACAGTTTTCTTCCCTTTCAATTAAGCCATTTTTTTACCACTATTATTACACAATTTCACCGAATTAATGATGCAATCATGTAATATGCATGGCCTATTTCTAAATTCACCTCAAAATCCATCCAAATTCAGTTGTTATATAATTAAAATCGAGCTCAAAATAAAAAGAAAAAATCATTACAGGTAAAAAATGCCATAAATTTGATTTTGCTAATTAATGGTTTGCTTACCTTTCTATGCATGTTCAAGTTTCATTTAAATATAAATATGGGCCGGGGAATACATAAGAACACAAGGCAAAGTTTTGAAACACTCTAAACAAGCAAAAATCAGAGCTTTCTTTTTCTAACACAATTTCGGAGCTTTCTTTCTCTAGCACGATTTCTCTCGCTACGATAGCATCATCTATGAGGGTTTTTTGATGAAAACCACCACTATCGCTACAAGCTCTAACACCATTGAAATACTAAGACCCAACCTTTTTTTTGCCTTTAACAACCACTACCACAGTCACCCATATCTAACTGTAATCACCCAACTCCAATCATCACTTAAACGACGATCAAACCTACCCCTCTTAAGTTTAATTAGAAACTCACAAATCTAACTTTACCTACTTAATCTGGTGCTTATATCATCCCAAGAAATGCCATGTTGCCACTACTCTTTCTTCATTATAGGCTGACGAAGCCGACCTAGCCTGTACTATTATTTATTTATTACTCATGTATTTGTAAATGTAATAAAAGAAAAGAGAAGAAAAAAAAAAGTATAAAGAGAAAAAGAAAAGAAACGAAACGAAAAAAAAAATGAAAGAGGATAAAATGGGATAGTTTGCTTTTTTCTTTTTTATTTTATGTAAAATAAGACAAAGTAGAATAAAATAAGGAAAAATGACAAGAGAAAGGGAAAATAAAAAAATAAAAAATTATTTTACCACTTAGAAAAAATCAATTTTCCAAATAAGTAAAGATGAATCAACCCCTTTTCACAAAATAGGATACTATTAGAACTTTTCTATAATAATAAAAAAACCCTAATTTAAGACTCTTTAGAGTTTTATTAAATAAACTCAAATAAATTTAAAAAGTAAATCCAATTGTTTTTTCAGAAGTTAAAATCAACTCACTTATTTAAGCTTTTTCAGAACGAACTACAAAATCCTGATTCTGAATAGCAAGTATATAGGTACTCGTATGCAAATAAAATGTGACTTAAAATATTGAAAGTTTTATTTTTTCATTTTTTATAAATATTTGTTTGATTTATCTTTTTTGTAGATTTAATTTTATTTTCTTATTTTTATGTGAATTGATTTTTTTATGAGTATATTAAAAAGAAAATATAAATTCGGAAAGTTAAAAATAATACTCATGAAGAATTTAAAAAAGTTAACCTCTCAGGTTTTCAAAAACTTTTTTTTCTTAAATTGGTTATTTATGTAACTCAATAGCTAGATTAAAATTAATCCATCCAATTGATTTTAATCTAAACCATTTCTCATCTTCGTCCGGTGGCGATTCAAAGTATTTTTTAAAATATGTTTAAAAATCAAGTTTTTTTTTTTAATTCCTAATCGAAGTTAGTATTAAATGAGTTAGAGTTTAATATTAATCGGGTTAAAAAAAATAATAAAAATCAAGAAAAAATCTTACTCAACACTCACTTTAAATTTAGTATTTGTTTCCCTCCTTTTATGCTAAGATTTGAAATCCTATATTTTACATATCCATAAGATTGAGTTCTTAAATTTTTTAAATAGTGTAAAAATAAAAAGAATTGATTCAAGCCATTGCTATTTGACTCGAACCTGTTCTAAAGAAATAAACACCGAAGAATTGACTAAAAAGAAAAATATTTAGTATTAGCATAAAAAAATCGGTAAAAATGTGGGGCATTATTAATATATTTATCATAACTTTTTCTTTTAAAATTTCTTCTAATTCTAATCACGTCGAAGATGTATTAGGGACTGTAAAGTAACTATAATGTTATCGATTAATGGCATACAACTGAGTTGGAGCCCATGAAGGCACCATCTAATGCCAGATTTATACCATATACCAAAGAGAGAAGAAGGAGATGCCACGTGTGCATCCTCCTTCCTCACCAAATATCTTCGAGCGCCCTTTTTCGGGCAATTAAAAATATCTGTTTTGGTTTACAACCCGAAACTAGCTGGTTCTAATAAACCTTTTAGAGTGGCAAATCGTAAATTAGATAAAAGTTTAAGGTCAAAAACAGAGCAAGTGCTACTAAGAAGCTCGATGGAACGAACTTACGACCTTAGTTTGCAAGCAATATGTGGCTCGTGTTCTTCCGGAAGATTCGAAGCGACACGTGTAAGTTTTCCTCGGCTGCCAAAATGCCACGAAGCGACTAGGAAATTGCCACGTCATCACATGCCTAAATCTATCTAGGCCAGATACAGCTATATACAACTTTATTTTAGCGATTAATTTATAAATAAAGTAAAAAAGAATATCAGAAATATCTAGAGAACACTAGCATATAAATAGCTACCTCTGCGTCTCTTTCTAAAGCTTTTTTTCCCCTTGTGAACTCATACAAACTCTCTATATATCGAGAACAAGAACTAACCTGTTACCAAATCCGGTATTTTTCATAGAACCAAGACGAACAGCAAACAAGAAGGTAATTTTATTTGTTGAGCGCTTCAAGTTTCATCTTACAAGTACAAGGAGTAGTAAAAAATTCAATCTTTCGAGATGTCGCCGGAGGTTATTATGGAAAGGTTAGTTGCTTTTTTTTTTCCATATTCTTTTGTATGGCGGTTTCAATTTATTTAAGAATTGATTAGATTTTTTCTGGTTTACTTTTCCTCGAGGAGTGGGCTTTAGTGAATTTTCCAACTTGAATGCTTTGGGGGATTTTCGGAGTAATATTTGTATTTAATCAGATAAAGTTTTATTTCTTCTCCCTTTCTATAAAGTGAGGGTTGATTTTACTTGGTATATTTAGTTGCGTTTTTAGTTTGCCTCCTCGCCAAGCGATTTCTTGTTATTATCCAAATTGGAGTAATTGCTCGGGAGGGAAGTATTATTAGGAAAGAAATCTTGTTTGGTATGTTGAATTTATTCCTTGGAGCCCAAGTTTCGGTTTTTCATATAAAAGTTGGCACTGTTTGGTTACTTGGTGTCTTGTAATGCTTCCTTGTGATTGAGTATTGACATGGCTGGTCTTTCTTGCAGGACAAGGAAATCACGAAGGCGAGACGGGTCAGCATCCGTGGCTGAAACCCTAGCGAAATGGAAAGAGCACAATGCTCAGTTAGATTCTCGGACTGATAAGCCAGTTCGGAAAGTGCCTGCAAAGGGTTCCAAGAAAGGGTGTATGAAAGGTAAAGGAGGACCAGAGAATTCGATGTGTAAATACAGGGGAGTGAGGCAGAGAACATGGGGTAAATGGGTGGCGGAAATCCGAGAACCGAATCGGGGAAGCCGGCTTTGGTTAGGTACCTTCCCTACTGCTATAGAAGCTGCTATGGCATATGATGCTGCTGCTAGGGCTATGTATGGAGCGAGTGCCCGGCTTAATCTACCCAATGGCATTCCAAGTGGGGCTCAATCCGCCTCCGTTTCCTCAACGGAGGAGTCCTCATCAATTGCTACTGGGTCATCTATTGAGGCCCCGGTGGAGTCCACCTCGTCATCTGAGGTGTTCTGTGGTGTGAATTTTAAGCAAGAGGCACTTGATGGAGAATCAAGTGCCATCCCTAGCAAAGTTGAGGGAAAGAGTGAAAGCGATCAATTTGGTGATCTTGGAGATTTTGATCTTTACAATGACTATACATTGGGAGAATTGTTTGATGTGGATGAGTTGCTGAGAACTTTAGAGAATGATCCAATGTTCTCGACCATTACGAGAAATGAGAATGATCACATTAACAATATAGGACTGGATAGAGTAGAGTCGCATGAAACTTAGTGAAGTTGGTTTTCTCGGACAATTTCGGTTTTAGGAATGAATTGTCTGATGATGCAAAGGCATATATATATATATATATACTGGTTTAATTTGTTCTTTTTGTTAAGAGTTAATAATATTTACCTTTTGAACAAATGGTTGGTTTGGGATGCTTAAGACATTCCTTGATGTAATTGACTTTGTGAAATATTGTTCTAACCTTTTTGAGAAAGTAAATGGAAGAAGAAACTCATGCTTTTGGCTTTTTAAACCTGATGTGTGTTTACTTAATGTTGCAGCTTTCTTGGTGAATAGAAGACGCATATTAATCACAATAGTTGTGGGAACGGATTTCAGAAGTTATCTTCTCCATGGGTGAACTCAATTCAGTGCACATTGGAATTCCCCGTTTAGAAACTTTCTATTTATCTTCCCCTTGTGTCTTCCTGATAATGTCGTCTAGTATCGCATCACGCATTATAATGGACATGTAACACCTGGTAACTCGAGTTGGGAATCAAACATTTTATTTTCAATACTAACCAAACTGGTCTTTTTAAGTTTCATTTCTGGTACTTTCCGCCTGTAATTTGGTATTTATAAGTTTGATTTGGTGTAATCGAATAACTTTATTAATACCTGTTCAAGATTTTAGGGTAGATTTACTAAAGAGACTAAGGAGGGAATAATTGGGTTCACTAAAGGGACGAAGGAGAGAAGTGCACGATTGAACTTCTCTTCTAAGAAGTTTAACCACTCTTCCCTAAGTGTCCCCTGAAGTTATAGTCTTTGCATTACGCATTATAGTCGGAATCCAAAACATGGGAGTTTGAATTTCACACTCGAAATTTCAGAATCAAATTGTCAATATTACCAATTTAGTGATTAAAGTTGCATTTCTTGCAATTCTGTCTTCCAATTCGGTTTGTTCTAAATTTCCACTAAATCGCAAGCCTTATTGTAATTGCAACCTACATGGGGATAGGATATGGATTTAATATATTATGTCCACTCTTAATGCCCTCAGTAGGTTTTAGGGATTTCTTACCTATATTTGGGAAAATTATTAATTAATTGCTAAAAAGGTAAAAGGAATACATATAAGCTATAATCAAAGTTGATTTTTTCCCTACTTTATTTAGTTTATTGCTTTCCTATCTTATTTATATGATTCTATTTTTTGCCTTTTTGTCTCAATTCTTTTTCGTTGTTAATCATACTTACTATTATATGTTATATTAGATTTTGTATTTGTAAACTTGTTATACTGGAGTTAATGTTATATATTTTAAGTAGTAGATGGGCAAAAAATTCTAATAGATGTATGGCTTTTAAAGGTGGAGGTTGTTTTTTTCTTTAAGAATTTATTTATTTTGTCCCTTTGTTTTATGTGACATCATTTTTTCAAAACATAAAGGGTATTTGATTGGTATAAGTTTTACAAAATATAAGTTTTACGATGATTCTAAGGTGTTACAAAATAGATCGTAGACGCAAAAGTCAAGAAAAAGTTAGGAACTGATACTTACGAGATAGAGAAAGTAACTTTATTTAGTGTCATTTTGTACTCGCTCATTCATAAGTATAGATTATAAAGGTTAATCACATTGATAGGCTATTTTTGACGTGGACTTCAAAACCTAAGCTTACTAGGTCAATGCTGGTGTACTATCTAACATGTAGGCCTCCAAGCTTAGGTCGATTATGTAGGTCCTAGTTAAGTAATTAAGAGGGGGAGAGAGTTGAATTGATCACTTTTAAAAATAAATAATTTAAAATGGTTTGCAAAAACAATTCTCCTCGATTACTTGATGTGAAAATATTAGCAAATAACAATTAATAGCAAGAATATAAAAATATGCATGAATTTAAAAGAGAGAGGGAAGAGAAGGTTAGGCGAATAAAATTATAGTGCTTCAACTTTGTACATACTACACTCTTCTAACTCTACTATTAAGGATCCAGTATTTCTCATCAGAATTGTTCCACTATTTACTTTCGGCAATGTCCAATACCTTGAGAGATTACAGTCAATTCCTTTGCTTCGACTCCCTAGTCTAACTTTAGCTAAATTCAGATCTACAAACATATAAGTGTAATTCTCTCACTAACAATAAATCCTAGCTCTCAAAATATTAAAAAAAAAATTGAGGAAATGGTACAATTGGATCCCCAAATAATAAGCTCGAAGTAAAAATACAAATATGGAATTCGTATGTCTAGGTGTATCATTTGATCGATCTTCTTATACAATTAGACTCAACAAAGTTTTCAAAAATAATCACTACAACACTTGTATATCTTTCTTCTTTTCTCTTTTCTTCTCTATGTTGCTCTTTCGGATCCCATACCTTTATATACTCGTTCCTTCCAACGACTAGATACAAAACACTATGGAAATTTCCTAATAATCTTTTACTTATGTGAATATGGAAAGTATATCACTTTTATGGTCGATTCACCTCATATTGGTTGCCAAAATTTGAATTTCGAACTAATGAACATTCCAAATTTCTAGTCATAGTGTCTTGTTGGTTGCTTGCTAATCCTTTTTCCAAAAATAAATATCTTTTTCTTTTTACAAAAAAAATTCTTGCATTTCTTAAAAAAGATGATGAATGTTACCTTAATGTGGTACTTCATTCTTGATCTAATATAGGCATGACTTTTGGATTTTGAAATGATTAACTGGCTATAAAATATTCCGACTTATTCTAGCTTGTGTAACTTCCATTTCAATAAAATTATGATCATTGCAGCTAGAGCAAGAAAGGAACTCGACGCATTTGTATTTTCTTGATCAAAGTGAATGTAAACTTGATTTTCCTCCTTATTCTTGGCTTATAATTGCTTAGATAATATGTTGATATGATTCTCTTAAATTACTTTGGTCAAAATTCCATTCAAATTGAGAGATATGAGCTGTATCTTAACGGTGTGAATTTTTCTTTACAAGAATATATCATCTCTTCATATTATTTCTTTCCAAAGATATAAAATCCAACTATATCTTCACAAAATATCTCCTTTTTGCTCTTATAATATATGATGCTTATCCTATCATCTCATTAATATATATTACCAAGCTTCTTCTTTGATTTTTTGAACCTTTAGAAATAAAGAAACTCACAAAAAATCTACACAAAATTATTTAAATAAATTTGATAAAATAATTTCTTAATTTACTCCTAGTAGATTTTTGTCCATTTTAGTGGAACGCATTGGATGTATTATCTAAATACATCCAATAAGTGGAGCTAGGTCTTTAACTTGTTAAAAATCTAACTTAATACTTGTTTTTACAAAAAATTGTAAAAAATCTCGTTCTACTCAAATTTTACCCAAATTCTCTTATTCGTCTTCTAATCCATCTACTGATCTATCCTCTAATTCTAAGTTTTGCTTGTGAAACAGTTGATTGTTCTTTTAAAAGTTTTCCTATACACTTAGTAAACATATTTGTATTAATTTAATATAAGTTTCGTTATCATCAAAACCAACTTAGTAAGCTTAATAGGTTAGCTTAGGCCTATATTGATTAGTAGAGGCTTAGGTTAAATAAGCCTAACTTATAAATCAAATGAAGATAGGTGGGAATAGCTCAATAAATAAAGTAAATCAAATAGTTTCATAACTTCCCATGATACTCTCTACCAAATTCAGTTGAAGAGGAGATATTCGGATATTGATCACCTTCCTCATTATTGGTCCCTCTTTAGTTATCAAGAGAGGAGGAAGAGGGCGAGGGGGAAGAGGGTGAATTGATTGCTAATTAAAAATAAAACTTTTTTTTTTAATGAAAGTCCCCTTAATTAATTAATACAATGGTTAAGAATTTCCAAGAGTGCTTTGTGTTTTCGAAAATAAATTGAATAGCAACAACGACAAAATAAAGAGATGACAGTTAGGAAGAGCTTGAATAGAAAAATTTATAGTGGTTCAACAACATTGTATCTACGTCTACTCTTCCAACTCTATTGTTGGGACCTAGTCTTCTATACTGAATATTCCACTATTTTAAGAATAAGAAAGTATAATCTATTGTTATAAGCCTTAGTTATACTACCTTGCCTTTAACCTATTAACAAGTTATACAGACTTACAATGAAATACTCTCGTATTACTAACACTTAATACGATACAATAAAGTTTCTAAGTCTTCGATAAGATAAATATGAAATACAATAAAGTCAAGACAATTTAGAACAAAGATAGATTGATTATAATTCAAAAAGCTCTTGGATAGATCTTGCAGTTGTATATTCTGTGTGTCCTTTGAAACCTTCTTAGTATTTTTAAAATTTCATTACAATGGCTAGTATTTGATTGATCCAAATCTATTGATTCTTATCCATGTTATTAATTACGAAAATAAGATAGTTATTTCTCCTCTAAATTTACCTATATCAATCTTTGATGTTCTTTATATTTTAGATAGCTCTTGACCATTGTATCTTGATCGATAAAGAGAATAAAGGTTAGTTGTAATTGTTCCTACAAAATGTAGCCAACTTTTAATAAACCTTTTAAATATTGCTTTAAAATAGATTCTTTAATATTCATAGTGGAATTAGAAAATGTATTACCTAAATACACATATCAAGTGGAGTTAAGCCTTAACCTACAAGAAAATAATCAAGACATTTATGAAATGTTAGGTTTTAACTTAATTTGTTATTTTTCTATCGTAGCTTCTAACTCAGCTTCTAAATCCTACTGTTTCTTTATGTTATGCTTCTTGAGAACTTTTTAAGTATTACTGCCTTACACATTTTCTAAATTTTCTTCTACTAGAACTTCTAATCAACCTTCTAAACTATTTAAAAGAAGCTTTATTCAACTTTTTTCTAGATATGCTTCTTAAATCTCCAATTATAATTAGCTCCTAAATCACCTTCTAACTGTTGTTAATGGATTGTGATAACTTCTAACTTTCCTTATAACTATTATCTTAGAATATTTATCTCAAAAACTTGATTAGCTAATTTTAATATTAGTCATCATCAAAACATGTTGCTTGAAAGAACTTAACACTTATCAAGTCTAGTTGTCCTCCTACAAATCCAACATCAAACCTCCTTGGTAAAGGATTGAAACCCTACTATTCTAAACACACACACTCTCTATCTCTCTTGTTACCTTGTTTCTTCACCTATTCTTACTTAAACATTGAAATAATTATGCTAAAACCAATTCTAGCACATGGTGGCTTTCTTTCTTTGCCTTGCCCAGATTCTAAGCTACAATCTTGTAACAACAAATAGCATAAATAGACGACGAAACACTAAATTTTAAAAAATTGAAAATTACATATCTCTAGTACTTCTATACATATAATTTTCATAAGTAATATATTTTAACTATTTACAGCTATTTGTGATTTTTGTATTACATATATTTTCGCGACTGGTAGCTTTCGGCACGAACTTTTTTATTATGTGCCTAAAAGATGTGTGTTTTTACAAATGGTTCGTATGAAAGGGTATTAGTCATTACATGGTCTAGCGTAACATGACATGACTTTTCTTACATAATTTTTGTTCTTCTAATTATAAATATCTTAACTTTTTTATGAATGTTATATCTTTTATGCCATTGATGATAGTCTAAAATACAACCAAATGTTATCAATGATCATATAAAATTAGAATGGAAAATAAATTTTTATTTATAAATATCATGGTATTGCATTTGAAACAATTTAATATGAAACGATTATGTAAATGAAAATTTACTATTTTCATTATTATATACGTTAGATTAATATCCATCCATGGAACGTAACTTTATCTGTTTTTAAAAGGTTGCAGTAAAAGTTTTTTACAATAAGCATGGTCTAAGAAAAATAATTAACCACCATACGAAATGTACATAAAAAACGAAAAAACCATTTCAGAGTTTGAAAATAATTTTCTTATTATATATTGGTACTCCTACTATCTATGTTTGAATATTGCACTTTTGTTTCTAAATATAATTAAAATTAATGCTTGTTATTACATCGATACCTCCTTAAAACTTTTAAAATTATATGAAGGCCCGTATATTTTAAAAGTTTCACTTAGCACTCCTTAAACATGCGTGCTCCATTTTCACTGTTGACTAAGCCACTGGGTGTAAAGTAAGTTGACACGATGCTCTAATAATTTATTCAATTAATAAACATAAAATAAAATAAAGCAAAATAGACAATAAAGATGAAAAATGAAAATGATGATACAAAAAGACTAAACAAAACCCCTTTTTGATCAACAAGAGGAAGATGAACTCCCCTAGAGATGCACGAATCAGAGCAAAAGGGCAGATAAAAAAAAAAAAAAAACTCGATCAAGGTATCCAACATTTGACCAAAAAGGACTGACAAGAATTTGTACACTAATGAACAAGGGCAAGTACAAGCTTTAGCCTTGAAACAGATAAAAATCCAGTGCAAAGAAGAAAACGAGGAACGAAAGTTTCTAGGTAAAGAAACCTTTCACATCTAAAAAGACTACTCCCATATGAAAGAAATAATACGAAAGACCTAAGATGAATTACTAATGATGTAACGGAATGAAAACACAAAAAAAAACAGATAAGAAAAGATAACATAATGTAGAAGGTAGAAAAATTCCTAAAAAGCTAGAAAAATTTGAAAATCATAAAAAAGACGAACTATAATATAAAAGGTTGGATTTTAAGGAAAAAGACATGTTTTTTGGGTTGATTTTTGGTGAAGTTCCGATGTTCATGTCCTCATAGAGAGCGGAAACCACGGAGAAGGTTGAAAAATGTGGTTTGGGAATAGATAGGTTTTGATGGTTTCTTTGTTTTTTTATTAATTTATTAATTTCTTGTTTTCTTTTCTTGCAATATTTTAGTTTCTTTTTAATTTTTTAGTGTGTTTTATATTTTTAATTACTTTTTAACTTTATTAATTAAATAATTAAATAAATCACCATATCAGCTTACTTTACACGTAGTTGTTTAGTCAATAGCAAATAAAAGGAGCCCACATCTATTTAAGGTTTACTAAGTATAAACTTTTGAGAAAAGTAGGATTCTATACAATATTAAAAGTTCTTAAAAGAGTGTCGACTCTATTTATCCTTATACATTCATTATAGAATCTTTGTCATTTTCTTCGAAGAAACTCGTTTACTTGGATGAGGAAAATAGGAAACCTATTTATTACTAGCAGCATGAATTTTCCTTTCTAAATTATCTTACTATTGTATTATAACTTTTTAAAACAAATCTGATCAAGATTTTATTTAGATTGACATTTTTTTTTTGTTGTATCTATTTAAAATTTAATATTTAAAAAATTATTTTATTTGTATCTTATTTGTTTTTGCTTTATAATTATAATAAAAGTAGTGATTAAAGTATCAAAATTGAAAAATAAAATTTTATATACTTTTAATAGAGAAGATTTGAAAATATATATTTTATACATTAGAAATAATTATTTTAATTGATATTTTTGTAAATACGAATAAATAAAAAGTAGATAAGTTCAGTTTTATAGGGATTAATTAAGTATTTAATTTTCAACTTTTTAATATCTTACATTTTACAAACACGAGATTCGAGCAACTCAACACAACCCAATCCTGCAAAGGGAATAGTGTTCAAAACACTTAATTAAGAGGGTCTTGCAAATCGGTATTCCGAGTGGAAGATTGACGATGAAAGCAACCGATAAGGTTTGGGCCTTGTCCATCGCTTGGAATTTGAGCCCTAACTTTTCATGTGTATCTCCAATTTAGGCCCAAGATCTCTGCTCTTTGTTTACATTTTCCAAAGGAAACTGTCGCCGCTGTCAATCAATGAGTTCACATAAAAACTTATTATAAAAAGATAATCTTTTTATTGAATCTAAAATCTATTAACAAATGCATTTCAGGCACCCAATAGCTTGTTATCCAAATAAGGCGATAAATATTTTTCTCCGATTTCCCTTTTCAGTTCATTTTGGTTAATATTCTTTATTCATAGAGTATCATATAATAAAAGAGAAAATTACTCTCGAGGTTATCAATGTTTGAAGTTAAATTCAAATAATATATTAACATTTTAAAAAATTTAAATAAAAAATCATCATTTCAATTAATAGTTAAAATAAAAAATAGTCATTATAACACTACTAACTCTAATTGATATGTCAACTATGCCAAGTGGTGTCAATGCAATGCTTATGTGATACTCACATGGAGCTTACATATATATATATATATATAATTAAATAATAACTAAATATAAAAATAAAAAAAACATATAGATTAATAGAAAATTAAGAAAAATAAAAAAAAAAAGAAATAAAAAATATTATAATTAGATATAATAAGTATAATGAAATTTTATAATTAAATATAATATGTATATATTTAACTTTAGAAAAAAATAGAAAAATTAAAACCGAGAAAAATAAAAATATTTAATTAAATATAACATGTATATAATAAGCTATAAAATAAAAGATCAATTTTTTAATGAAAAATCATTAAAAAAAATATTGAAAAATAATAAAAATGTCGCTTTAGCCATCCCAAGGTTAACAAGTGGTCAACTAACATGAGGGGTGGTATGGGGTTTATGTGACACCTCACAGTTGGTTGCCAACCACCCCCTATCCTTAGGGTGGTCGGAACGGCCATAAGTTTATTATAGCTTATGATTAATAATTTAAATTAAGTCATTTGACTTATTGCTAGTGATGTATGTCCACTAAAAAGAAAAAAGGGGTGAAAATATCATATGGTCATGTGACCTTATTGCAAACTAATGGACTTTTTACTATTATTTCATCTTCATTTTTTGATTTCTTGTTTTTAACAATGGCCGTAGATAGCTGTCCACAACCAAAGGAAAGGGGGTCACGCAACAGCCATGCAATCATGGGTGGCCACACATGGCCATTTGGTGAGTCAAACAATACACTTTTCTACGTGGGTGATAACTTACCCATCTATTTAGTAGCCAGAATGATCTTTTGATTTTTTACATTATCTTTTACTTCATTTTTTTATTTTCTAACTCTTTTATTTTATTTTTAAAAATATATATTATATTACATTATGTATACAATATACATATTATATTACATGCATATTATATTTAATTTTACTTTTTATTTTATTTAATTATTCTGATTTTTTTTTTCAATTTTTCTTTACTTTTCATTAATTTTTTTAATGTTTTTTCTATTTTTTTTGTGTTTATTTATAATTTAATCATAATGTTTTTTCAATTTATTTATGCGTCACATATCTATTGAGTCAACGCCACATGGTAGATAACTACCACGTCAGTTGAATTTAACGGTGTTATAAAAGTAATTCTCTATTTTAGCTACAAACTGAAATATAAATCCCTTATATGAAGTTTTCTAAACGTAGATTCCTAATTTGAACTTACCTTTAAACGTAATAACTTCTCGTATAATTTTTCCTATAATAAAAGTTTGTGTGTTTTCAAATACCGAAAATAATTATTTTAGAACATTTATAAGAAAGACAAAAAATGTAAAAAGTACTATTTTCACACCATTTTAACATTTTTTTTTTTATCATACTTAGTATGGCATTAGAAGAATTTTAAGCAAACTTTCTTTATCTTGAAATTAATACATATTCAAACGTTCTACATCCAACTATTTCATTTTCAAACCCTTTTAAGATGATGACCTCCTCCATGAGCTAATCTCTACATATGGTACAGTAAATGTTGGTCAAATTCAAAACCCTTTTGCCCTCTAAAGTATAAATATACATGAGTTTCTTCCTAGAAGCTTCATCTACCCAAATCCAGCTCTTATGCCCACTTGGCAGGTCATAAATCTCATTGCTGAGCAGTTCATTCAAAAGCCTCCCTGCCCATATTCAGTACGTTGACTTGGTAGGAAACATATTTCGAGCAAATAGTTTAATGTAAGCATAAGGGTCACTATGTACGACCAAATACTTTTATAATGTTTTGGTTATGGGTTCTTTGCATTGGAACATGTCCTAAACGTATTTCTTTTGTCGTAATATGTTATCATCATCATTTGTTGTTGTATTCCGCGAAAATTTTTTCTTTTATTTGATTACGCGTGCATTGTGTGTTTAGTTCGAGCAGATACAATGTACATCAGATTAAAGTTTAAACATATGGAACATTGCTTTTTTGGGTTAAGATAAGAATGGAAGGGTTTACTATTATTTATATGCGTTATACATATATATATATATATATATATATATATATATATACTGTATTCACCAATATACAAATTTCTTTCTCCATTTACTATCTTTAGTTTGATACCCCTATTTTTGTTTTAAGAAAAACTAAATATTTAGTCGAAAAATGTTTTCTTGAAAACAACATATTTTCATATGCTTAGTTATGTTTATAAAAATATGCTAAAAAGACTTATTTGATTTCATGAAAATGTAGCTATACCTATATAATGCATTATGAGTATATTACAATATATGCATTATACTAACATTTTGAACAATATAATATCTCGAAAGTTCATTTTCATATCAAGAGCATAGATGCCATTTTACCGATAAGGTTTTGTTTCTTTCGTTTTTTTTTTCCCTTTATCGAGAAGTAATCCTCTTGCCTTTCGGTTAAGCCTCTCGTAAGTTTCTCATAGAAAACAAAATCCTAGGCCCTCTCAGTGTTTCTCACAAACTCTCTTCATGCGCATTGACCCTCTCTTCTAAATCTCTAAGATGTCTTCTGTTACGAAATTTCTAACTTCAACTAATGGACAACACCCTCTCTTTCGGAGTTGTTTTGGTTGCCTCTTACTCATTTTCATGCACAACTTCAAGATAACAACATGTGTTTCACCCTATCAAGGCGAAATCTTTATAAGTTTCCCGTTCCTTTAAATTATTGATTAGAAATCGATAATTTTACCATGTGTTCGAAGAGGAGTAGTAAGGAATCACTGAAATATCAAGATGATGGTAAATATGAAGGTAAAAAACTAGGCCTTGGAAGAAAATTTTAAAATTTGGAACCAAAAGGAAAAATGATGAGTGGACTTAAGTAAGCTAACCTATAGAGATATGCAAGTGGGAAAAGCAACTCAGACAACCCATTTTAACTTATAGGTGTGGGCTAAGTTTTTTTTTTTTTGTTTACTTTTTGAATGGGTCAAAAGAACTTATAACTAACCTACTTTTAAAATAGGTTTAATTCACTGATTTGCAAGCTAAAAGTGCAAGTAGGTTATGGGGCCTACTTTAGCCAACTTAGGCCAACCTATTTCGACCTACAATTTGAATAAGTTGTATTTATTTGGCCTGCTTTTTAGATGAATCAAAAAATTCATACCTAACCCATTTATAAACGAGTTTTAAATAGGTTAACCTATGTGCGAAAACTCATTTGTACAGCTCTACTAACCTACCCCTTTTAGGGCGGTTGATTGCCATGGTCAAGATACCCAAGTCAACTACCATACCTTTAGGTTAGCTCGGTAATAGTTAAAAGACTTAGGATCAAATAGGCTTGTGATGTATAACTATTAGCCTTGTGCATAAGTATTGATCTTTATTATATGTGAAACTTATGCATCGAACATGATTTTGTATTTACCGAGTTGTTAGTAGATCTTAAGTATATATAGACTACTATTGTTATTGCATGTGCTTATAGGTTAGATGAACAAACTTAACAAAATCTAGCCTAAATCAATGAATGTGGCTGTGATTATGCTTCTGATGGCATTAGCCAATGAATTCATTATGAGAAGATTTTGTTATAGATGGTGGTGTACACTCAAATTATTCCTCGCAAATGATGTGGCAACGTAGATAAAATGAACCTTCGCAAATTTGTATTATTTAGGATTTGACTTGTTTAATGACTTAAGTCTATATAAACTTAAATCTTAGGATATTTGTTTTTTGCTGTGTTTAATAATTTAATTTAATGAACCTTTTTTACTGCATTAGTTTTTAAAAAAGTACACATTTAGTCCCTAATGTTTACTTACTTTTCTATATGAGTCCTCAACTTATTTCTCTCCCATTTAAGTCCTCATCATATTCTAGTCATCTTCATATAGGTTTAAATAATTAATTTAACAAAATAATGACATTTCAACATATTTAATACTATGATATAATAAAAAAAATTAAATACATCAAATCATACAATATAGCAAGTAATACCAAAAAACAAAAAATAAAATAAAAAGGATTGAAAAAATTATGCAAACCCCAGCTACCTTAGGGGACCACCCTAAGGTTAATTAAAAACATATACATAAATAAAAAATTAATGGAATTAACAGCAATCCTACTATTGTAAAGATCGGAGAAAATTGATGGCTCAAATAGAAGGAAAAAGAAGATGACAAATCAGATAAAAAAAGTAAGTTAAGATCAATGATCAGATGTATATTTTCCCTTCATTAATTATAGGCTAGTGCAAGATGGTATATAAATGTGCATAATATAGTTGTATGTATCCCACCTATTTAGGATTTGTTTGTTCAGGAGATATACATTTTGACTATTGATTGATTATGTGAAGTCGTGCTAATGTATATAATTTTTATGGATCATAAGTAGATTTAGGTCTATGTACTTTTGGAGATTTTGAAAGTATTCTTAAGAAAAAGAATTTTGTTATATATTATAATTGATTTATCATAATAGTTGGTTGGAGAAATCTTTACACAATTGTGGAATAATAGTAGTTAAAAGCTTTGAATATTCTCATTGAGGTAAGAATATGCGATTAGCTGACCATGTCTTATGATTTCAAGGCATGGCATAGAAAGTAAATAAATTCTTAATATTTATGATTACAACTTCTTTTGCTTTTGGGACATTACAAGAAGTCTTTTCTTAAAAATTGCTAGGATTTTTCCTTTATATAAAATTGTTTTCCCTTAGAAGGATAAATGTTTTCTATTTAAATAGTCACTTTCAATGAAGCAAACAAAAAAAAAAAATGATGCTTAACCATCTTGCTTTGTCATCATGTAAAGAGTGTGGAACATATGTTGCTTTGTTGTAATTACACATAAGTAGTGTGTTTAACTGTATGGACTTACATGTTTCTTCAACTTAAATCAATTTTTTAGTTGTATGGATGCCAAATGTTCTTCTTCTATTTTTTTTTTCTTTCAAATGTGGTTGTTGATAATAGATTGCTTATGATAGTTATTACATTATTGTTGTGGTGTATATGAAAGAAAAGATGTAAAGCTATATTAAAGAGAAAATGATGCCTAATCCTCTTTCTATAGTTAGGAGCTTTAAGATTGTTATAGGTAATTAGCTAACTCTATTCATAACTATAACTTTTGGAAAGATAATTTCTATATGCTAAGACTAATCCAACTTCTTGTTAAAGATAATTGCTTGGCTAATTCGCAAGAAACTAGCTATAATGATAATAATTTAAATTTATTGCAGCATGGGGCACTATTTAACTACAAATCTATTGTGGAAGGCAAGGATAGAAGAGATGTAGGTTTGAGTAGAATATGGAATGCATATCCAATTGTATCAGCTTTGTTGTAAGAGCATGGTATCAGGTAAATAAAGATGTTATTTGCATCTTTGAGTTTGATTAAGAGTAGCAAATGATTTTTGCAACATGATGAACTAATGTTGACCGTAGGTGAGGAACTATGAAAAGAAGGGATATTGCATCTGATGGAAAAAACGGTGATTTGTAGCAAAGTAAGGTTTAATAGTTCAAAAAGATGGACAGTGAGCTCCTAAGACAAATAATCAAGATAAAAGCAAATCAATCCTTTTTATTAAATAATGGAAAAGATGATAAGGCTTTAATAGTTAGAAATTTTAAGAGTGATTTAATGGATAGTTGTGTAGTTTATGACTTTGTAGCTGATGCAAATATAGTTGAAACCTTGAGAGTTCTTTTTATTATGAAGTGGGCTACAAAGAAGAAGTAAGGTAAGGGTCCAAATGGATGCTTTGAATGTGTTTTATAGTCTAATGAACAATTTTTATGCAAAATCTTGAATATTTATCATATTCATTTGTAAAATAAAAAGTTTGCTCTCTAGTTTTCTTCCTTCTTCTTTGCTTTTAATCAAAAGATCTTTAAATAAAATCATGGACTGGATTGCTTATAATGCTAGGGAGGGATGTATCCTATGAAATAGGTTGAAGGACCCCATCCTCACGTCTAAATTTGATAATCTTAGATTTAATTGTATTGGTGGTAAATGATGTTAAGTTTTTCTCACAAGCTCCATTAATTCAAATGCATGTAAGTTGAATTCATATACATTTCAACCAGTAGAAAATAAAACGTAGTCTATGTACTACATTATTAGAATTTTTAGTCACAACTACATATTACTTTGTCTTTTAAAGTAGTTTGGTTAGATTCGGTCTTGTTGGGATACAAGTGTAAGTGAAAGAAGAAAATTCTACATAGAATATATAGGAGTTAAAGTGAAAGATATATAAGTAGAAAAGACTAATAAACTAATATCTTAAGGTTTTAGGTTGCATATGATGTCAAATTCACGAACGTGTTCCTTTACTAATTTTCTCCCCATTATTGATGGCTCCCCTTCTCCTCAATAAATGGTACCAAAGCTAATGATTTTGCTGGAAAGAGACGAAATAAGTGTGGTGGTTTAACTCCCATAGATGGGCCATCTCATGTGGAAAGAAGAGCCGTATGACAGTAACTCAAGTGAGGTAAGCTTAATGGAGTCAATTAATGAGCTCTCGGCATGGTCACAAGCAATTTTTGCTTAAGGCTATCGAGCTCTAAGTCTAATGTATAAGAGACTTACACTTCAGGGTAAGACTGTTGGGATACAAGTGTGAATAGGTAAAAAGAAGAAAATCCCTCATAGAATATATAGGAGTTAAATGAAGGATATATAAATAAAAAAGATCCATAATCTAATACCTTAAGGTTTTATGATGAATATGGTGTTAAGTCTATGAACGTATTCCTTCACAGGTTTTCTCCCCATTATTGATTGCTCCCTTACTTCTCAAAAGTCTATTCCTCCAAACCAATCATAAATTTTTTGTTTGATTTAATTTTAACAACATTCCAAACCTAATTGAATATATACACAAACACATACACAGGCTTTCAACAACATTCCAAACCTAATTGAATACACACACACATACACATATTCAGTTTGTTTGATTTAGTGCTAAAAACAATTAAAAGGAAAACAAAATAGTAAGGAAAAAGGACTTCCGGAAGGAATCATTATAAGAGGATGCCTCCCTAAAGGGCCTCTCTTTATCGGTAAGATTAAGGCTTTTTACCTCGATATTCCTAATTGTGATACTCATGAAGCTACATGATATTATCAATTTAAAGAACTACCCATTTTTAAGAACCCTCTATTTTGTTCGTAAATCCTTTAAAAAGAGTTTTCATTAGTTAGATGTTATCTCTCTCTATATATATGTATATGTATTTATTTGTTGCATATGTAACTTTTTTCTGCAAAAAGCAAAAGAGAAAATGGATTGAAGAATCAATCCATGATAGATGATTGGTTCTCAGGTCATTTACCTAGGCAACCACCACAAGACTTGGGCTACAAGTGATCTTAATGAGCCAATTACTAGGTGCTCTAATGGATTTATATATATCTACATATAATTGCACTTCAACATGATCTTACGTTACAAACAAAAATTGTAAAACCTATATATAGGCAAAAGGTCAATGTAAAATCGATTAAAATGCTTTCGTCATAAGTTTTTGAAAATATCTATAAAATCTTGATCAAATATTGTATAAGTTTTAAAATTCAATTCTAAACTTTTATAATTTTTTAATTCATTTTAATTAGATAAAGTTTGACCATGTAAGCACTCCTAAGGAAATATTATTTTGCTAGTACATAAAGTATGGAAAATGAATTGACTTGGTTATGAATTCTCATTCGTTGCATTTCGTGAAAATGAATATATTCCAAATGGAGCGCAATTTGAGTTTAACTAATAAAATCCTAATGCCAACTTGATTCTCATATATCCTATCACGATGCCCATAAAAGCCTTGGTATGCTTCCCACCACATAAGACAATTTACATGGTACCATTTTTTTTTAAGAGCACCATGTGATTTTGAAGAGTTGAGCTTTCCAACTTCCAACTAAACTAAAAAAGGGCATGCAAGTTGATGAAGTTGGTGCGAAAAAAGAGGTGACAAAAAAGACAAATGAGGAAGAGCTTCATCCAAATGGAATTATTATTACTAAAGGTGGGGCAAGTTTCGAAAAAAAAAAAGTGAAATAAGTTTCAAGGATCAATCTGATATCATATCAATTAATTTGAACACCATGATATGATTAATTAACATCAAAGAGGTGATAAGAGAGACAAGTGGAGATACTGAAGTTGGTTATGACATGAATGGAAAAAACTTCTAAAAGATATTGGGAATTTTACATAATTGTTTGATTTTTTTCTTCACATCCTTTTTCCTTTGTCTTTTCGTATCAATTTTTCTTTTAATGATTTAATATCACTTATTTTTCAAGTTTGATATTGTTGAATCTTAGCATTTAATAATGTGTTTCAACAAGAAGAAACAAAACTATACTAATAGTTTCAAGCACTAAGAGGTTGAATTACATGATTAAGCAGTACTTAAGCCGAGTCCCATGATCATAGGGATATATGTAATCACTTCACCACATATACACACACTTATATATATATCATTACACGTAAAGAGAATATGCAAAACTCAAACATTTTTATTTACTAAAGGTCCACAATTATAAATAAATTCTCCTAGTACTTGAAAATTGTGTAATCTCATAAAAACATAAATTATCCAATATATCAACTAAAGCAATTTATAAACATAACGTAGCAATTATATATATCTCGATTTTTAGACTATAATTGGTTGTTCAACAATAATATACCAACTATAACTAAGTTGTAATAGAAGTTATAGCATCTATAGGACTATCGTCACAAAGATTCATAGATTTCTAAGGATGCCACTATCTATTCTATAATATTTAGGACCTCTTTAAAGCTAACATGTAGTCTCTTTAAGGCAATTGGCTTACTCTTGAAATGTTCTTACTTGTCATTTAACTTGCTAGATTTAGATTGCTTACTTTAGGATGCCTTCACTGACTAAAATCTCCAAATGAGATAAGATTGAAATGCTGAAGGAGAAAACTACCTACTTTTATTTAGGTAAGTTGATGGGAATCAAGTTCTTAGACCATTAACCCGCAGTTGAGCCCAGGGACTAGAGGGACTGACAAGGTAAATCCTCTTACTTTAACCGACTCCTATCGAGGTTGAGTATCTCCTTATTGACCCACTTTGCATGCTGAGTCGAATGACTACTTATTTCTCAGAGATTGTATGTGTCAAAATGCAGAATGTCGAGACAACAACCAATCCTTGCTCTCTCACACTCATGCCTAAGCTAACCACTTGCTTAGCTTCACTCTTACTAAGAGGCCAATAGAGTGACACTGGGTAATCTTTAATCACCCTTACCTAGACAAGCAATCTTCCCATACTCTTTTGTCTACATCCTCCAACGGCATTACTAATGTATCTATGATACATGTACAAGACTATTTGTAGAATCTACTACACTAATAATTATTTTTCTTAAATATTCATTTTTATCTTTTTGTATTCTTATACATTACTTCTTTATAGTAATACCTTTTTTTATTTTCCCTTTTAAGCAAATTATCCTAACTTATTGGGTATAAATACCCCTTATATTTGGTAATGATCAAATTATCATTAATACATTTAACATTTCCTCTTATAAACACTGCTTATTTACTTTTATTTCACTCTTATCTTTACCTTTGAGTAAGGTTAGGTGGTGAGTAACCTCACCAAACCAATTCATGTGTCATATCAAGTTGTGCTATGAGTTCTCGAAAGTTTCATTAGTGCATCATATCCTTTGGAGCTATTCGTAAGTTTTGCTTACCCTTTTATTCACTCTTTTGCACATTCCTCATCACTCTTCTCAAGCTTTCAACAAACTTGGACCCATCCAGTGACTAGCCTTATCTGTTCTTAACTGTAGTTTACATCGTCTTGGTATCAGAGCAAAGATTTCGCTTGAGTTGTATTTTATTTCGAAGTTCTATCTATACTTTGTTTTGTGTATGTGAAATAGAGCAAGTTACTATGTTCATTTAATTACTATGCTCGCTAGTTGTTAATTTCTAGTTGTAGAAGAGTTTGTTGAAACACCTAATTAAAGAGTTTGAGTTATGAATCAGCAGAGAAAATGAAGAACTTAAGTGTAAACGTTGGTATTGGAGATAACAACAATGGAGTTGTCTACCATGGTTGACAGTCTCAGAGAACCCCTAGGAGTATTGATGAAAGACTTAATGAGATAGCTAACCTCTTAGTGGATTTAACCCAAGTTGTTCATACGTAGGCTTACCGACCTGCTAAAGCTACAAATAACACCCCACAAGCTATGTGACCAATGAGAGGTCAAAACCAAGCTCGATATGTTTGAGGTAGAGGAGAAAGCAGGCGAGTAAGGAGAAAGATTGATTTAGGAGACATAGGAGAAGAGGATGAAGAAGAGTATTATGAAGAAGAAGAGTGAGTGTAAGCACCTAGAGCCTCTAACCATGTGAAACTTCAGATTATGAGTTTCAATAGGTTTGGAAGTGTGGATGAATACTTAGAATGGAAATAGAAGGTGGAGCATATGTTTAACTATTACCAATATAAGGATTACAAAAATGTGAGAACTACTGCTGTTGAGTTTTTCGGATACATCACCATGTGGTGGAAGAATTTTGTAGACTATAAGGAGACGAGAAGGGTACAAAGAGATTCATACTTGGCCTTAAATGACGAGAATACTCAAAAACAAATTTATACTGGATACTTTTGCTCAGCTTCAAGAGTTGAGGCAAAGAGGTCGAACTGTTAATAAGTAGTCTAAGAATTTCAAATGCTTATGATCTACTGTGAAGTGGAGAAACCATTAGTACAAATAATCTTTAGGTTCCTTATTGGATTGAGAGGTGACATTCGAGACATTGTGAAACTCCAACGTTTCACCACAATGGATGAAGCTATTTGAATAGCTAAATAAGTAGAGAGACAGAAAAGAGGTCGAGTACCGATGAGATTGTCGACTAGCCGACTTGGACAAGTAAGTCACCAAGCTCAGTAAAGTACTAAGCAGATCTAAAAGGTGGATGTCCGAACAGAATAGAAGGGCTAACCTAATAGTGCCGTATTGACCTATACTTATGAGAAAAGGCAAGGATCAGATAGGAAGACAAGCTAAATCAAGTACTTTAAATGCCAAGGGTTTGGACATATAGCTGCTTAGTGCTTAAACTGAAGAATAATGGTTATCAAGGGAGATGTCTCAAAGTTAGAAGTGGAAATTATCGATGAGGAACCTGAGGAGGAGAATCTTATCGAGAAAGGCTTTCTCTCATGATGATGAGCTGATTGAGGGGGATGTGTTCACTGAGGACTTAGATCAGTTGGTCTTAGTTATCCAACATGTGATGAACTTCGAACCCTCGAGTAAGGAGGAGTAGAGGGATAACTTGTTTCATATCACTTGTAAGGTGAATAATCAAGTGAGCGTACTAATTGTTGATAGTGAAAGTTGTACCAATGTCGGATCAACTGATTTGGTCATAAGGTTAAAATTGTTAACTATTCATAGTCAAGGCCCTACAAGTTGCATTGGCTGAGTGAGAAGCGAGCTCTACATGTCACTCAGCAAGTACTACTGCTGATCACTATTGAAAATTACTTTAACAAAATTCTCCACAATGTATTGTCCATGTATGCCTCACATGTACTGTTGACCGATTATGGCTGTTTGATAGGAGAGTTATCCATAACAGATACAAGAACACATATATATTTAAGAAGGATGGCCGAAAAATTACACTAAACCCGATGCTACCGAGTAAAGTTAACAAACTACAGGTTAAACTTGCTCTTAGACCAAAAAAGACTCTGATGATAAGTAAAGCTAAGTTTTAAGAGGCCATCAATGTTGATGAGCCAGCCCTTATGTTGGTAAGATGCCTATTAGATATGAAGGAGCGGGGTGAACTATCTCAGGAAGTAAGAGCATTACTGGATGAATATGCCAATATGTTCCTAAACAGGTTACCTAAGGGGTTACCCCCACTTCGAGGCATAGAGCATTATATTGACTTAATACCCGGTGCCACCTTGTCGAATAAACTAACCTATCGGATGAGTCTCAAATAGGCTTATAAGCTTCAACATCAAGTCAATGAGTTATTGGAGAGAGGTTATGCCAGGGAAAGTCTTAGCCTTTATACTGTACTAGCGCTTCTAGTGTTGAAAAAGGATGAAATCTAGTGAATGTGTGTAGATAGTCAAGCCATAAACAAGATTACGATTAAATACATGTATCTTATTCTAAGATTGGAAGACATGTTGGATGAATTGAGTGGAGCTAAGATCTTTAGTAAGATTGGTCTGAAGTTTAGTTACCATCAAATTTGCATAAGGCTTTGAGATGAGTGGAAAAATAGCATTCAAAACTCGGCATGGACTTTATGAGTAAATGGTTATGCCATTTGGCTTATCGAATGCCCCAAGCACTTTCATAAGGTTGATGAGCCATGTATTGAGACATTTAATGGGAAAGTGTGTCATGGTGTATTTTGACGATATGCCAATATACAGTATCGATATGCCAGTTACTGTAAACATCTCCGAATTGTACTAAATGTCCTCCGTATCAATAGATTATTCAGCAACCTTAAGAAATGTTGCTTTTTCTAGGAAGAAGTGATATTCTTGGGTTATATAATAAGTGGAGAAGGCTTACATGTGGACAACAAGAAGATTTGAGTAATCATAGAGTGGCTGACCCCTACTACTTGTACCGAAGTAAGAAGTTCCTATTGACTAGCTTCCTTCTATAGGAGATTCATTAGGAATTTCAGTATCCTTATCGCACCCCTTACTAAACTAACAAAAAAGAATATTGACTTCTAATAGGGAGAAAAGGAAGAGAGGAGTTTTGTTGAGGTAAATGAAAGATTAACCTTCACCCTTGTACTAGTTCTACCTAACTTTAAGAAAATATTTGAGCTTGAGTGTGATACGTCAGGCATTAGGATAGGTGCTATTCTAATGCAGAAAGGCTAACCAAACCACAGTGAGAAGCTCAAGAGACCTTAACTAAACTACTCTATATATGACAAAGAACTCTTAGCACTGATCCAAACCCTATAAGTATGGCAGCATTATCTATTGTTGAAAGAATTTAACATCTACATCGATCATGAATCTCTAAGGTATCTCTGAAGTTAGAGGAAATTATTGAAGCGACAGGTGAAGTGGGTCAAATTCCTTGAAGGGTTCAACTTTGTAGTAGAGTACAAATAAGGAAAGAGTAACGTAGTTGCAGATGCTCTTTTGAAGAGGCATGTACTCTTGACTGAATTACAAACTAGATCATTTGGGTTTGCGAGCATTAAAGAGCAATACTCTAGGGATCCACACTTCGGACCCATATTTACACAATGTGTCGATGGAAGGACAATGGACGAATACCATGTGGAAGATGAATATTTGTTCAAACGGGAAAAATTGTGCATACTAACCTACTCTCTACAAGAATTACTTATCAGGGAAGCCCATAGTTGAACACTCCTTAGGTATTTTAGGCAAAGTAGGACCTATAAACTATCGAATGGCTGTTTCTTCTAACTTAGAATGAGATGAGACGTGCATCTGTTGTTGAAGGCTATGCTACATGCAAGAGGGCCAAATGCCAAGCTGAGCAAGGGAAAGCAATGTCTTTGCCTATTTTGACGAAACCATAGACTAAATTGAGCATAGACTTTGTTCTCAGACTACCATGAACTATCTGAGGTAAAGATTCTATAATGATCGTTGTGGACAAATTCAACAAGATGGTACACTTTGTGCCCTACTCCAGAACTAACGATGCTTCGGCTATTGCTTCTCTTTTCTTGTAGGAAATTGTTAGGCTACACGACGTGTTGAGAAATATAATATCAAACAGAGACCTGAAGTTCTTGAGCTATTTTTGGAGAACTCTGTGGCGACGAATAGGGACCAAATTGTTATTTAATACTTCCAGTTACCCCCCAAAGGATGGCTAAACAGAGGTAGTCAATTGCACATTAGGATTACTGCGCCGAGCTACAGTAGGCAAGAGCTTAGCTGATTAAGATGTCTACTTATCAGTGATCGAATTCGTTTATAGTCAAACAATACATGACATCACCAAGTAGACCCCTTTTTAGGTTATCTATGATTTTAATCCCGAGTCACCTCTCGATCACACCCCTATACTTAAGTTTAAGAGAGAAGACCTTGACGCAAGAGCTCGAATGTAGTCCCTTTAGCACATCTACAACAAAGCCACTCAGTATATCGACCAAGCCATTAAAAGAATATGAGAAAAGGCCAATGGTAGAATAGTTAAACAATTCCAACTAGCAGACTTAATGTGGCTACACCTTAGCAAGGAATGGTTTCTGAGTAAGAGAAGAAACAAGCAGAGGAGAAACAAGCTATCTGCAAGAGCTGAAGAACCCTTCAAGATCCTCCAAAAGATCAATGACAATACCTATAGGCTAGAGCTACTTGAAGATTATGGGGTATCTGATACCTTTAACATTATCAACCTCAGTCCATATCACCTTAACGAAGAGCCAACCAAAGACCTTCCAGATTTGATCTCAAATCCAAATTCAACCAAAGGGAATGATAGGATTCAAGCTACTAGACCATTGACCCGCAACCAAGCCTGAGGACTAGAGGGACTAGTAAGGCAAATTCTCCTGCTCTAATTGACTCCTACCGAGGCCAAGTATCTCCTTTCCAACCCACTCTATATGCTAAGCTAAATGATTGCCTATTTCTTGGAGATTATGTGTGCCGAAATGCAGAATGTCGAGACAACAGCCAATCCTCGCTCTCTTATACTCATACTCAAGCCAACCACTTGCTTGGCTTCGCTCTTGCTGAGAGGCCAAAAGAATGACATCGAACTAATCATTATGCAATCTGCCAGTACTTTTTTATCTGTATCCTCCAATGGCATCACCAATATATCTCTGCCACGTATACAGAACTACATGTAGAATCTATTGTACTAATCATTGCTTTTATTGAATATTTATTTTTACTCTTTTGTATTCTTATATATTACTTCTTTAGGATAATACCCTTTTCATCTTTTCCTTTTTAGGCAAATTACCGTAACTTATTAGGTATAAATACCTCTTCTATTTGTAGCTATAATGATCATATTACCATTAATACACTTGACATTTCCCTCTCATAAATACTGCTTATTTACTTTCATTTCAATCTTATCCTAACCTTTAAACAAGGCTAAATGGTGAGTAACTTCACTGAATCAATTCGTGTGTCATATCGAGTTGTGTCATAAGTTTTTGAAAGTTCTATCACTGTGTTATATTCTTTAAAGATATTCACGGGTTTTTCTTACCCTTCTATTGGCTCTTTCACATATTCCCCATTACTCTTTTTAAGCTTTTGGCAAGTTTAGATTCATCCAGCAATCGGCCTTATCTATTTTTGGTTGCGGTTTGCATCACAAGTAATATGCTTTAGTTAGCCACCTTTTCATCAATTGGAAACACTATATATTTTAGCTTCTACTCTAGTTCCAACACTATAGTAGACTTGATGAAAGATCTTTAAGTCCGAATACTAGCCTTGCTAGCTCTTATATAGTTATATCGTATCTAACAAATTTTACATTTGGGGCTTTTTATGAGTTAATTTGAGCTTACAGTTTCCTTCTCTACCCATTGCATCATGGTTGATCACACCAAGGATTAAGGTTCATAAAACTAATTCAATGAGCTTTTCCTTAAAGTGAGTTAGATGGATGTGTGTGTGTGTGGGGGGGTGGGTATGGGGTGGTAGGGGGGGAAGGTAGGGTGTGCCAGGGTCAAAAGCTCTAGATCACATCATATGGGTCCTAGCAACCACATTTTGTAAGGGGAAACAAAGAAAACAAAAAGCAAAGAGTGAAAATCTTGTGTAAGTTTCACCTAATTGATAAAAGGTTGGATTTTGCTAATTATAGGTCCATCCTACTAGAAATGGTTTATTGTTCCCAATAAAACATAAGTCGTGCAACATGTTGATTAGAGTTGTCATAATACCATATAAGAGCTTAGGGATGTCTTTTTTGACATTGTATACATTCAATTATTACTACAAAATAAATACAAATAACATAAAAGTATGTAAATTTAAATTAAACACATAACAAATACAAGCAAAATACTTGAGAAAAAAAAATTTTCTAATACCAACTTATAATATGACAAATTTCTATACTATGCATTCTAGAAATAGAATCTATACAGGTATTCTTTATGCATTGCATACAACTCTACAATGGAATTTACTGGAGAAGAAACAATGATACTATCTAAAGATAAGCGTCTATTAACTCTGTGCCTTGGATCGGTTCTCTCAAACCAAGAAAAAGATGAAGAAAAAAATCTTTAAACTCTCATTAGTTGAAGAAAGTTTTACTAAGGATCCCATATAATATTAATGTTTATATTAGGGTCTTGTTATAGATTTTGCCAATCAACCAACATTTATTAAATTTGAAAAAAAAAAGACAAAAGAAATGGTTAGGACACAAGTCAAAGCTCTCAATTTGATTTCATAAATAATTCATAATCATTTAACTAAGATTGATCTAACCTAGCCTACTTTGTGACCTCCATTCCATAGGAGCAAGTTAGAAAAATCAAGCCCAAAAATTTGTAAACAATGCGGAGTTGAATTTTGAAAGCTAGGGCAGTAAATGGGATTAAATACCCAAGTAGTCCTAAAGCTCCATCTACAAATGGATAATACTTTGGTGGCTCATAGGTCACATACGGATAAAATTTAATCCAAACAAAATATATAAAGAAAACACAAATAATATTCACATGTTTTTACATTAGGTAATAGCGTAGTAAATTCTTTAGCAAACAAAGCGATAACTTCTTTTTACGATTTTTTGGCTTCTTTTATGTTTTTACATAAGTGTTTTTAGAAGGTAAAATTGTAGTTTTTTAAAATCAGTGATTCCAACTTCAAAGGAGACATATTCTTTCTACCTTCATTGATTGTTGTTAATTGAAAATTACTTATTTAACATTCAACCTAATTATGATACCTAATAATTAAGTATAATTTTCATAAATACTACGATACACGTCATATTCAATTTTGAATATATTACAACCAAATATAATTTTAAAATGTAATCAGTGATTTTATAAGCAAATCTAGATATAGGAATGGATTCATCCTTTTAGTACCATTTCATATTATTTCTACGTACTAAACTGTTAGGTCGACTATGGGTTAGCTTAGGCCCACTTAATAACCCAAGTTTGCTTTCCCTCACGTACGAGTACAAAAAAACACAATCTCAATCTGGATCCTTCTCTAGACTATAGGTATGACTCTTTCTTTTCTTATGTCTCTCTGTCTTTGTGTTCTTTCTTCCTCTTCCTAAGAACAGTGTTTAGGGTTTTCAAAAACACTCTATTAACGATGATGATTTGAGAAAAGACTTACAAATCTAAGTAGCTAAAAAAATTATCTAATTACTGAAAGTTATAGTATTGATTTATCTCTTTTAGGTATGAATCTGACCTAATTATTTTATATGTGTGAGGTATGGATGTAAAAGGTAGAAGGGAAGCTCAATTGATAAGCTCTGGTCTTCGAGTGCTAGAGAAACCCCTTACAGAAAGGTTTCACTTCAGGGTTTTTTTTCGATATCTAATCTACTATTCTCCCTTTTTTTTTATACTTATTTCCGTACCTATTATTTCATTCTATTGTTTCTATTACTATTGTTATAGTTTGTAACTAATTGTAAAACTACTTATATTATTGATTGTCTATATGACTTCTCATGCTGCTTGTAACAGAATACTTCGTGCTATGTATATATTTGTATAGTATGCTTGAGTCTTTACACATAATTGTCTAGATACCTCGAACGTCTTCTATTGACTCTTGTCCATCTTCCATCTTCTATCATAACATAAACTTACCAAACTTAACACAAAGGTTTAACTAGAAAGATGGAAAAAGATATTTTCTCTTCATCTATAAATAAATAGGGACAGCACTATAACATTAAAATCTACTGCTCCACACTGATGTAACATATAATTTGATGTTGCACTTGACCATCATCCTGATGTCAAACTAATTACACGTTTCCATGAGATCGGAGACCTACCTAATCTCATTCAAGAGGTTTTCAAGAAATATCCGACCCATTAAAATGTTTCAATTACTTCCGCTGACCAAAATTTAATCTAGAAACGCACCTAAAAGCTTTCATAAACGATAAAGGACCGATTTGAGTGTTTGGCTTATTTCAATACCCTATATTGAGATATTTGAATTAAATTATGCTAAAACAAGGTTCTAATCTTTTATTAAGTGGGTACTCCACAACATGTGCGGCAAAATAGAAAGAAGAATTAAACAAATGGAAAAGGCCAACATACAGGCACTGCAATTCCTAATTAAAATGACTAATCACTTGTTAAGAATTGTATGAGGGTCGTCTTGCGATAAATGTTACCGGGGGGAAAGTGAAATTGCTTTCCTTCTATCAATCTTTTCGTGAAATGTATAAATAAATATAAAATATAAAAAGTTTTGTATAATATAAAAGCTTAAGGAGAAATTAATTTAGAGGAAACATAAGATGTCAATACTAATTGAAATGCTTAAGTCACTTCGTATAAAATTGTAACACGAAGTTATGGTATACATCCATCCCCTTATTAGAATATGCATAAATAAATTTTAATATAATATGTAGATTATAATACCAGTAATTACAATTAAAATCTGTATTTTATATCATTAAATCAATCATATGGGAATTAACGCAACAAATTTCCATCTAATCGCATGCTGGGACATGAAAAAATCATCTTTAATATCTACTTTATTTTTTTTCCCCCTCCGATATCACATCCATAAGATGGCTATTAACATATTGTACGAAAAGTGGGATGATAATAAACTTTCCACTGAACCGAGATAATAAAGAATACAGCAACATGGATAATAAATAAATAATTCACGTTCACCTAAAGAATACAACAACATGATAATAAATAAATAATTCACGTTCACCTAACTTTTTTTTAAAGAAAAGAAAAAAAGGACACAAAATATACACTGACGTCCAAAGAAGGTTGCAACTTGCACTCCCACTTGCACATCCAGCGTAAGCTGGCCGATAAGATCCTTCCTCTTCTTAAACGTTTTCTCCTAGAAAATTTCCAATCTAATGCAACTTGCCATCTAATAATGACCAGCAAAAACTCTCTCTCTTCTTTCTCTCTCTACATCTCCTTTGCAGATATATACATTCACACATGCATAACCTTCTATAGTGCCATTCAGTAATAAACTTTCTTCAGAGAGAAGAGATAAAGTGAGAGTGATTTCGAAAACGATGCCTTCCCCACTCCAGATCCACCGGATAAACCCGACCCATTCCTCCATCGGCCACTCTTCACCCGCCACTATCCACCGCCAGCCCCACGCGCCTCTCACACGCGAGATCCCTGACCTACGCTCCACTGGGGTCCCCGACAACGTGGCGTGCTACCATGCACACGCGCTAAAGCCCAACCAGTGCTGCTCCGCCGTGGTGCAGTCCATCGACACGCCGGTGGATGCCGTGTGGTCGGTGGTGAGGCGGTTCGATAAGCCTCAGGCGTATAAGCACTTCCTCAGGAGCTGCCAGGTTATCGACGGGGACGGCGATGTGGGGACTGTCCGCGAGGTCCACGTGGTGTCGGGCCTGCCAGCGGGGATGAGCCGGGAGAAGCTGGAGATACTCGACGATGAGATGCATGTGATGAGCTTTAGCGTGGTCGGTGGGGATCACCGACTCGCCAATTACAGGTCGGTGACCACTTTACACGCAACACGTGGCGGCGGAGGTACTGTGGTCATTGAGTCTTACGTTGTGGACGTGCCGCATGGGAATACTAAGGAAGAGACGTGCGTGTTTGTCGACACGATTGTTCGGTGCAATCTTCAATCACTCGCTCAGATCGCCGAGAGTATGGCGAGGAATAGCGCAACCTCAAATTTCTCGTCCTGAGATGATAACATCGGTCAAATCGTCTCATGTCCGGGTTACACGGATCGGATGGCTCCGAGAGTCGCTATATTTTGCTGCGTTTTGATTTGTTCCGCTGGTTTGGCAAGAAAGGAAAATTTTTGAAGTCCAAGTCGAATCGCAGCCGTTGGTTTTTTGGTGACTCAATTGGAGCCATACGATTTAGTGAAATTTTCTATTGTTCAAGTATTACGTGCTTCTTAATATTTCTTGTTTTTGTAAATTTTTTTAGATTTTAGTTTTCTCCTTAATTTTGAAGTTAGGAATATATATGTGTTAGGCATGCAATATTGTGAATCCTGAAGTGCTGCTTTCTTCTTCCGAATCAATTAATACTGTACATTGTAACCACATAGAGTATTCAAGGAACCATGGAACTGTCTGCTTTATTATATGCCTTATTAATTAAGTAAATGTCGTTCCCTTCTGAAAATCGGCATTTCCGCATAATTATACGCTTGATGTATAATAATTATTATTAACATTTTAAATTCCACGTATTTCTTTTCCCTGGTTAGTAGGACCGTTTAATCCATTATTCCAACGACATTATACTATATTAATCTAAATTATTGTCTTAAATACTGGATTGTCTGGTTGAAGCGACCAAGATTTGATGTTTGGTCTTATCATCAAATTCTTTTACTAGTAAACCGATAGCTTTGCCAGTTACTCGTGACTGACTGGTTCTTTAGTTGGGGACACGCTTGGATTCAACTCCAAGCAGCTGGAAATCAATGGATAAAATCAATCGCAACAGCGGGCGTAAAATAATAATAAAACATTCTTGCGTTTTATCGTCATGTGTAAGCAACAACAACGTTTATGTCTTTATTTTAGACAATTTTGATCGTCTTTACTGTTGATAACAATCCTTCCTTAAAGTTCATGAATCATCTTCCACTTTCAACCGAAGGAGTCCCTCTAAAATCTACACTATGTTGTATTATACAAATGGCTATTAATCATGTTTGTAATCATATGCCATGATCATTAAAATCACAAGTTAATTTGAATAATTTTATAAGTTTATAATTTAATTAGGCTTTTCTTAATTAAAACTATGATTTTCCCAAATCATGTCTCTATTCCTTATAAAACAGGGTCAATCTCACTTTTGATTTTATATTTATTAGATATCAATCATTTAACTAATTATGTTTTTAATGATCTAAATTTGACATATATAAATTAATAATAAGATGGATAGCGATACCGAACTCGTTAAAATGATAGACGGAACCGTAAAAATTTGTTTAGAAATAAACTTTTTGTGAATTATGAGTTACTTTAGATATATAATTTCATAAATTTATAATTTTACCAATTTTATATATTACAATTTTAGGAAAAATGGTGAGTTTAACCTTTCAAAAATCTCTACTAGTCTTCTTTTCTAGCCTTGATGTGTACTGATCTAGTTGTTAATCACTATGTCGTTCCCTGGTTTTGAGTTGAGATTTTTCTATATTTTCATTTCATTTTTCTCCATTCAGACTTGGTACCATCAATCCTTGGCCATCTCTCCGACATTTTCATGTGCAATGTCCTGTTTATTTTTACACTCACTTTTCTTTATCGATTTTAATCTAATTGATAACTTCACAAGGTACATTACACGCTTCACGTATAAGGAATAGGTGCGCGCTTAGACTGCACCTTCGTAAACAAGATGCGAGAGATAGATTAGAGATAGGAAGCAAAGGATCTCAACAAACCTCAGTGTTGGCCGTAGACCAACAATCGAGGAGAGTAGGGTTTGAATTGATTGTAGGGACGGATTTAAAAGGGGGTAATAAGTGTTTCGGCTCTCCAATTTCGGGAGAAAGTTAAGGATTCAAAATAAAAATGTATATGGCATATTAATTTTAAAGAGATAATTTTAATATTACATTGGCATGATTAAGTGGTTAAATATTTGTTTACTAATCTTGAGGTCATTCAAATCTCTTTAGTGTCTTTTCACTTTTCTAAAATACATTTATTACTTTATTAACATGAATACAAATACCTATATTAAGCATCTTTTTTTCTTTATAAATTTTACATATAAACAAGCGTTTAACTTAAAAAAATTATTCCATAAAAAACCAATTCTTTAATTTACTTTACTTTTTCTAACATTACTGATCATGTAGCCAATGTGTTCAATTTGTCAGACATTATAATATATTTTTTTAATGCTTTGCTGCTTTTAAGCATTATTCATATGCCCAACTATTCTATTGAGCCCAATATTCCAAAGAGCATGCTATTGTATAACGGTAATCTTTACCATTTAATTAAAAAAAGTTAATTGCTTTTAATTAGTTTTTTATTTAGTCTTTCAATTTGATTTTCTTTTACTTATTTATTAATTTTTTTACTTTGCCGCTGAAAAGCGACATTTGCCTACAATGGCACAAATTGAGGCAATTCCCTGCCGTTGTCCAGTGGCATAATTTTGTGCCGTTGGTCATTTAATTATTTTTAATTAGTTTTTAAGTTTAGTATAAATAGGTAACGAATGGTTTAAAAATTTGTATTCCATATTCACACAAATTATGTAGTGGTTTTTCAGCTTTTTATTCCCATTTTCCCATATACTGCCGATATTGTTCAACTTATGTGTCTTTAGATGGAGTTATTGTTCATGTCACATTCAGCTTATGTGACTTTAAATTTAATTATTATCTATGACAAATGATAATTTACTTTCAAGAATTAATCATCCTTAAAAATCACTATTATTTTTTGCCTTGCTATGTGCTTTTTATTTTTATTTTTTTGTAAAAATACATAAATTAGTATAATTTTTATCTTAATTATTAACCTATTTTTTTTATTGTTTAAGTTGTTCGGTTTCTTATTTTTTATCTATACTAACCAACATATTATTATGGTAATATGTGATTTTGATAAAATAATTTTTTATACTATAAGATTCTACAAAATATTTTTTATGCATTGTTTAAAAACAAAGAATTGGTTGGATCTAACGAAATAATTAAATAAATATGAAGAACTTTTGCTTAACCTCTTTATAAAGTGAAGGGGTACTTGGATGAAGAAGTACTTAGAATACTGACGTGGCACACTAGGCACTCTTTTTAAGAACTTCTTTATAAACATGCTCTAACATTAAATTCATTCATTAAAAAATCATGTTTAATTAAATAAATTCCCATACATTGTCTTCTTATTAGTAGTACATCATAAATGAGATTTTTCCAATTTTATGACGTAAATTATCAACAAAATAATACCAATAGAATGACTTGGTTTAGTAACATTTCTTTTTACAATCAACATTATGAAAATAAATATGGTTTATCAAATGACTAATTGCATATAACTTATACACAAATGATATTTTTATTACATTACTAATAAAATAAATTTACAAAGTTATTATGAAAACAAATCATAAAATACTTATATTTATGTCAAACTCTTTTTCCTCTACTTGCAGTTTTCTCTCAAATATCTTTTGTGATTTATTTTTTAAAATAAAACTCGCATGAGCTTGATATATTAATTTTTTTTTTATAAATTCATTTTAGTGATAAGGCCTTTTGGACGTGAGCCCCTCAAACCTATGCTAACCTGACAAAGCCTATGGTATAGGTTGTGCTCTATAAAGACTCTACCTTCTCCTTTATGGCCAACCTCAACCCAAGCCCATCAAGTAGTCTACCTAACTAAAATGATTACCAACAGCTAAAAGAATAAGGATAAGGCTAACGATAACGACTAAGTCAAATAACCGCCTCATACATTTGTGAAATGCGTTGGACATCATGACTCTACTCTCTAATACTTGCAAATGTAGCTTTAGCTCACTAATTTCTCTCCAACTGTCGACTTTACTCATCTATAAATACAAAGCTATCACCTTAACGCCAAACCACTTGATACTTTATGTACTTGAGCTTATACTCTATCTTCGAGTATTCTTACTCTCCTTGTACACAAGCCTAACTTAAGCATTGGAATAATTACACTGGACAATACTCCGATGCCCTTCACTATTTTCTCTTTTGTAAGCTTGTCTAGCAATGCAAAGTCCAACATCTCTCAAATCCATACCGGCAAATATCTTGAGACAACACATCTTATATTTCAATTAGTACATATGCCATTGAAAAGTTTATATTGCATTAAATACCGTTGATCGTCTCATAAAAGAACTTTTCTGTTTTATAAAGTTTTAGAAAATATTGTAGGTGCAATCATTAATGAAATCCTTTTACATGTATAAGGTACACTATAATTGTAATAAAAAGAAGATATTTTCCTACAAGTAATTCTAATATCAACTTAATTAAAAGAAATCCCCCTCCCTCTTCAAATCATATGATCCTGCATCCATCTTTGACCAATTTTTTTCCTAAAATTTAAAAAATGTTGAAAATATTTCATACAAGATTAAAACGCTTCTTAATTACTTTGTTAATGGTAGCAACATTTTCGAAGCTTCCAAGGCAATGTCTAATAGATTAAAAGAATTTTGAAAGAAAACCAATAAAACTTAAAGTGTGATGGGTCAAAAAGTAAATAGACGATAAAGAGATTAAGGAGAGAGAAAATATATGAGAAATTACATTGGAAGCAACAAAATTACTTACAAAAATAGCTTTCTATTTCTAAGCTAAATATATTAGCAAGTTTAATGAAGACATAATAGTTTAGGAATCTAACCTATCGGTTTACAATTTGAGTATTACATGACTAACTCAAAGTTTATAAAACCCTTATTTTATAGGCTAATATATAGCATGTTGTGTTTAACTTAAACAAAATCTAATTAATGCATGCAATTCAGTAAAGACGAACAAATTTATGAGACTTCCTTATTGGACGGGCTTGTGAATAAGATAAGGTGCTAAGATCAAATTCAAGGCATATTTATAAATGAGTTTAAAAGAGTATGACTTGTTTATTAATTGTGTCAAGTTTTGATTGGAAAAACTCATTTATAATCATGTTATGTGATGCCCAAGTAGGCAATTCAAATATCATTAGCCAAGTTTATCTGTAAGTACAAGTTTGAAAAATTGGAGCTGGAGTTTACCTAATATGAATCAACCCCCAAGGCATATCACATATTTTGCAAGCATGCGAATTGAGCAACCTAGTCTGTGAGGTCCTCACCTACCAACCTACCGAGGTTGAAGGCCATGATCCTACAACCATTTGAGTTTCACCACCCACCAAGCTTCAACATGTCTTTCATCATTTCTCGAATAGAAGCATACAACTAATTTAGCTTAGCCTTTATTACCAACACCTTATTCGATCTATTTCTGAGTTGTTACAGACCATTCTAATCTCCTAACTCGCACCACTATTTGTATATATTTGTCCTATCTACAAGAAAAGCATCCAACATAACAATAGCATGTGTTCTAATAATGTTCATTATATACGATTGCAAAAGGATATTCTTTTTCTCCCTTCTCAATTTTACCCTTTTCAGAATTTACTAACATATGCATTTTCCCCCTTTTTAGCATTTATCCATTTCCATTATTATAATTAGTCCTTGTAACCTTAGGGAGCCACCTATAAATTGCTTTACTTTGTAATTAGACAGAATTATTAATGGTATGGATCGAGACCAAGAACAGATAAGGCTGGTCACTAGGATGGGTTTAAATTTGTAGAAAACTTAAAGAGTGAGATAAAAGTTGCACAAAAGAATGGAAAAAGGTAAGATAAGTAAACCTACGAATAGTTCCAAAGGATATGACGCACCAGTGGTACTTTCGATGACTTACGGCACAACTTAATATGACGTACCAGATAATCTAATGAGGTTACGTACCACCTAACCTTACTTAAGGTTCAGGATAAGAGTGAAGTAAATAAACAAGCTAACAAGAGTAGTGTTCACGAAAGGAAGAATATTCAGTATATTGATTATTAGATAATTGTGGCTACATGTATAATGGGTATTTATACCCGAAAAGCTAAGGCCACCTACATAAAATAGAGAAGACTAAAAAGGGAATGTATAAAAAAAGTAATGTACAAAGAATAATAAATGGTACAAATGTTAATTCAAGTAAATTAATGATTAAAACTGTAGATTCCTTTACATAGGTTTGGGATACGTAGCAACAGCATATTGGGGATGCTTCTAATAGAAATAGACAAAATAGCACGATCAGGATGGAGGGCCGAGCAAGAGTATCGGGCCTAGGCTCGTCCGAGAAGGAGTAGCTACGGATATGTATTAGAGCTCTCGACTTCTCGACGCCAATGTTGCAGATTTAGAGGTCGACTTTATTAGAATTGAGTAGATATGTGTAAAGGGCTAGGCACTCAGCAAAGCATTCAACCAGTCAACACACGACTTCTAAGAGATTTGTGGTTACTTGGTTGGGCATAAGAAATTGATCGGTAGCAAGGATTAGCTTGGCCTCAGTAGGAGTTGGTTGGAACAAGAGGATTTGCTTCGTTAGTCCTTTTAGGCCTTTAGCTTGGTTGTGAGTTAGAGATCTAGTAGTCTAGTTCCTATCATTTCATCCTAGTTGATTTGGATTTGGGATCAAATCTGGCTAATCTTCCTCCAATGCTCCTTCAGGGTGATAAAGATTGACGTCGGAAATGTTGAAGGCGTCTGAGACCCCCATAATCTTCAAGTAGTTCCAATCTATAAGCATTATCAATGATCTTCTAGAGGATTTTGAAGGGGCCCTTAACTCAAGTAAATAGCTTATTCTTCCTCTTGCTTGGGAATCTCTCATTGCTTAAGCATAGCCATACTAGGTCTCCAGGCTAAAACTGTACTAACTTCCTTCCCTTAACTCTTTCTCGCATTTTCTTGGCGACTTGATCAATCTACCGAGTAACCTTCTCGTAAATGTATTAGAGGGATTGTACTTAAGCTCTTGTATCAGGGTCTTCACGCTTGAACTTAGGTATAGGAGTGTAATTAAGGGGAAAGTCAAGATTGAAGCCATAAATGACTTTAAAGGGGGTCTACTTGGTGGTGTCAAGCATTGTACAATTGTAGCGAATTCTACCATAGGTAAACAAACATCTAAATATATTAAGTTCTTCCCTACTGCAACTTAGAGCAATGATCTCAAAGTACAATTGACCACTTCTGTTTGACCATCAGTTTGGGGATGACAAAAAGTATTGAATAAAAATTTAGTCCCCATTCGTCGCCATGGAGGCCTCCAAAAATGACTCAAGAACTTTGGATCCCTATCTGAGACTATACTCCTCTACACGCCATGTAACTGGACAACTTTCTACAAAAAGAGAAAAGTAATAACCAAAGCATCATCAGTTTTAAAGCATAACACAAAGTGTACCATCTTACTGAATCTGTCTATGATGACCATCACAGAATCTTTGCTTCAGGCTATCCTTAATAATCCAAGGACAAAGTCTATGCTCAACTCAGTTTAGAGTCAAGTAAGGTAGAGATAAGTAAAAGCATTGCTTTCCCTTATTCAGCTCAACATTTGGCCCTCTTGCATATAACATAGCTCTCAACAATTTAATACACATCTTACCTCATCCTTGGTCAAAAGAACCATCTATTTAACAACTCATATGTTCTTCTCTCTCTAAAATAGCCAGAGAGTCCTCCACTGTAGACTTCCTTGATAAGCAACTCCCTTAATGAATAGGATGGCACATACAACTTTTCACCCCTAAAAAAATAACCATCCTCTACATGGTATTTGATTTGCTTAAACTATATATATATATAATTAAATCATGAATACTCCAGCAAGTATACTAAGTTGGAATCAAGTAATATAGAGCAAGTAAGGTTGTCGATCTCTCAAGGACTAAGAAATTACAAATCTTATGCTAGTTCTTATCAATATTCAGGTAATCAAAAGTAAATTAACTAATCTAATAATTATATTAAAAGTATCGAAAAGAAAATAACTATAAAATATCTAAAACTAAATAATCAATTGAGAATTGTGAGAAAACAGAATCCATCCTAGTTATGCAAATCAAATTGTTATCATGATATATAGATTAATAGCTATATGTTATTTAAGTGAAATTATTATACCTTAAAACTTAAGGACTTAAACCACTAATTAATCAGTCAGCTCCTGCATCTCCAATTAACAGTGGACTCTAAATTATAATCATATATCTCCCGATGCTATGATTGTCTAATGTTCTAAATTAATTATCCCTAATGTCTTAGCGAATAATTAATCGCAAAACATTGCATTAATCTCTAGATAATTTCTAATTTATTCAATTAACGCTGATCCCGCATTAGTCAATCAAATTAATTAAGAATTTCTAATAAACCTTATATCAACTCCTGTATCACTAGGGTTTCTAACAATTATAATCAATTAAACAACTATAATTGAAATCATAGAAATTTGCAATCATGAATCATCCATATATTTATTAATCCTATAACATGAATACAATTCTCATCTTTGCTATCTAGGGTTTCATCAATTCCCACAAATAAAATTAGCCAACCATGGATTTTGAAACGAAAGCACAATTACTGATTGAATTTGTGAAGAAGTTCATAGTTGAAGCTAAGAATAAATCACGAAATTGCATAAACATAAATAAAATAGCAGTCACCAATTCTGTAATTGTAAAGAGTAAACTTCAATTGTAACTTCAAAATTGACTTCCACAGCAAAAGCAAAATCTTCTCAACAATCTAAGCAATTCTATAGAAGAATTCTTCACGAACTATCTACTAACTATTCTAAGGCTCTCTAATTCTAAGGAAGATGTAAAAGTTCTCCCGAATTCTGAAACACATGACTATTTATAGAGAAAACTAAGGTTAGCTTTCGAAAGGCATTCTTTTCATGAAGGCTAGCCATGGAGGCCGGCGACGTAGACTCTAAAGGCCACTGGTGTTCAGTGTAAGCTAGCCCAAGGTTAGCTGTCTTCAACTCCAATCATGCCGTGGTTCACTTCGGGGCTTCATTTATTTGCATAAAACTCCTCTAAATTGTTTATATTTTTACTTTGAATCCTCCAATACCTGAAATGTTCAAATGAAAACACTTAAGTACCAATTCTAAATTATTTCTATAAAATCAATAATAATTCTATTTAATTTGCACATTAAAATATGAATAAAATATGCTTTTATCAGTATTCATCTACCATTATTCTATCGGCATAATGTCTAAGTATATGTCAAAAACATAGGTGCTTAGGGTATTACTCTTTGATGCTAGCAAACCCCAACAATCTGGTATGTAACTTGATCAGGAGGACACATCTTCTTAATAAAGCATCAACAACGGCGTCATTCTTGCCTTATTTGTACTTTATCACAAAGTTGAATACTTCTACAAATTCAACCTACGCCGCTTATTGCTTTGATAGTTTAGTCTGACTCTTGAGATATCTCAAAGACTTGTGATCGGTATAAATGAAAAACTCTCTTAACAATAGATAATGCTGCTACACTTAGAGGGCTCGAATAAGGGCTAATAGTTTTACTCATATATGAAATAGTTTAATTGAGGTCTTTTAAGCTTATCGTTATGGTAGGTAGTTAGTCAGCCTTCTTGCATTAAGACAGCACCTATATCAATACTTAACACATCACATTCCAACTCAAAAATTTTTCTCGAAATTAGATAAAGCTAGTACAGGTACAGAAGTGAACCTTGCCTTCACTTCAACAAAACTTCCTTCCTCTCTTTCTCCCCATGTAAATTTAATGTTTTTCTTTGTCAACATGGTAAGGGATGTGACAATGGTACTAAAATTTCTAATGAACCTTCAATAAAAGGATGCCAATCTAAGGAAACTTCTCACTATAAGACCTACAATTAAGTATTCAAGGTTCAATTTGTAGAATTTAGAGCGATCGAGCAAATTGTCCAATCTAATCCAAATTTTATGACAAAGCTAAGATTATTAGTAAAAATGATCCCATGAGTCTGAATTTAGGAAAATAAATAATTAATTATTATAATATTGAATTATATGTAAATTTTCCATTATTTATTGAAAACGCGTAAAATGAGTTCTAATAACTAATAAATCGATAGAGATAAATTATATACACACTAAAAATCATAAAAATAACTTAAATAATATTTAAGGGTATTTATTTATACCATATATATATTTACATATAGGTAGAAATACGTAAAATTACTTAAAATACGTGAAATATGCTAAAATAATGTTAATTAATTAAAGAAAATTCATGAATACTTAAAAAAAATCAAGATAAATATGAAAATAATGAGGAAAAGTTTAGAAGTTAGGCATGGCAAACTGGAAATGGAGAATAGAAAGTAACCAATTAAAATTAACCAACAAAAAAGTAAAAAAGATAAGAGATAAGGGACACTCGGCAAAGAAAAAATGGAGAAAAAATCCTAAACTTAACTATAAAAATAGAAGACCTTCATCCAAACTCATTTTGGACATATTAGAATTTAGAAAAAAATTAAGAAACGGATAGAAAAGAAGAGAGAGCAATTTTACAAAAAAAAAAATTTAGAAAATTATTATACAAATAGAACATATAAAGAGATGCCCAACTAAACAACCACCTGGGAGTGGATAGCCACTACCACCACATGGTGGTGGCAGCGTCCGGATCGGCCAATAAGGCCATGACGACCGTCGATGGCCGAAACTATCAACATTAGTGGTCTGATTTTAGTTACTTTTTTTAAAAATATTAAATAGTTGTAAAAAATTATGAAATTTAGTATTATGAGGTTTTTAAGTATGTAGATTTACGAAAAAATTTTATTTTGATGAATCGATGCATGGAAATATACTGTTTTTAAGAAATCTCGTAAATTCGAGCTTTGTTCGATTTAGAAATAAATGATTTTAGGAGTATAGTTTTGAGCTTAAAATTTTTGTAAAGGCTAGTTAAGGCATTTAAAACAGTGTTATGAAGAGATTTTTCAAAAATGTATTTTCAAAAATTTTACATGATTTTTAGGCCTTAAAATAATGCATAAAATGGGTAATTTTAGGCTAATTAGGTAATTAAATAGATAATTACTAATTTAATGCATAATTATATGTTTTAGGATATTAAAATCTGATGAAGTATGATATTTGTAGTATTTAGGGTGTTAGATGTAATTATTAGGATATTATGTATTAAATATATAATAAGTAAAAATGGTAAATTTTAAGTTAATTTTGTAATTTAGGGTAATTAGGTATAAATTCCGATTTGGGATGGATTTAGATATTTTGAGATGTTAGTTGATGTTGAGGAATGATATTTGAGTTGATGGGGATGTTAGATGTATACATTATGGACATATTATGTGATAATGTATAATATATAAGTATAAGAAATTAATAAGTAGGAAAATATTAGGTTAAAATTTATATAATAATAATAGAAATATATAATAAATCTAGTAAGAAACTTAAATTTAAGTGCTTATATGAAATATGTAAAATTTTCTCATATTGAGAGTAAATTCAATAGTTAAGTTAGGATAAAGAATATATTGTACGAATTAAAATACTGGTTAGGGGTTAAATATAATATTTAGGATACTCGAAAATAATGTGATTAATTTTACATTATGGGTTGAAATAAATTCTTAAGGTTTAGGTATAAAATCCCTAATAAAAAATTGCATTAAAAACCTAATCTAGAAACCAAAACTAAATCAAAACTTAACCTAAATTAGGAATAACTTTAAGAGACTTAAAAATCTAAATAATTAAGTATACTAAAAACCCTAAACTAAAGATAATGTAAAAGAACTATAGAATGAAGTTTATATAAGATAGTTATATATACGGACTAAAACAATATTTACAATATAAAGATTATCAATGATAGCCTAAGCAAGTCACACCTCAAATGAGCAAGCAAAAAGTCCAAGTAATTTAGGATTAATACGTTACTATATTTTGAAGTATTAATTTGTAGTACTCGGAGGTGTGAAATTATATTTGATTGTGTTTGCTAAATAGTTGAATGTGCACGCGTGTTTGTTTCTGAGTTTGATTATATAATTTTGATTAGCCATCTTAGCTTGTATCTGTGTGATTTGTTTGAAATGATTGAACATCTTAAACTGGATTTAACTAAATATTTGACTTATAAATCTAAACTGGACCTGCATAACAACCCATTAGAGAAACATTAGAATTCTCTAGCCAAATACCAACCCCTTCGAAAGGGATAGTGCTGAGTGGCATAATTAGTCCCTTCTTCATCCTTAGTTGAACTAAGTAATAAATATAGAGATCACAGCAAGGGTGAAGGCAATGGTTTGAAGGTAATCGTCGGAGATGCGATGTGTCCATTGCACAAGTCTAGGTTTGGTTGTGAGTTGTTGCATTAAATGAAAACTCCTCAACCTAAATTAAAGTAAGCGAAATTTCTCTAATCTCATGATAAGCCAAACAACGTCACGCAATGCATTTGATTAAACATGCATTGTATCTAACTAAATTGGTTGATAACCCTGTTTATGTTTGATGTATAGTTTTAAGTTTCCATCCCAACTTACTAAACTGTGGTTACTCATATCCCTATAGATATTATTGTTGGTGCTAACTAAGAAGCGGCTTATATTTATCTTGAGGCTAACAACCACTGGATCTTAAGGAGCAACAAAATACATCTAAAGAATAAAGATAGTTTTAAGGTCCTAGCTTTTATTTAGAATTTTCCATTTTTGGATAATGTATTGTTTAAGAAATATAAAATGATGAAAGCTTGCAAACATTATTTGTAATACTTGAGTTTTAGTGAATATACATATATTTTCATACTTTCATAGGTAAATAATTTATTTAATTCATGAACTGTTTACTTCAAAACAAGTTAGTTATGGACGCCTTGTGTAAATCAAATTTAAGATAGCAGCTGTATGGTTAGTTTTCATCTTATAATGGTTTGTACAGCGGGACTATTGCGACTCTGCCACTTTGAAGCGTGACACTCACTTCGGCACAAGTGGTTAGAGTCGGCCACTTGACAATAGCTCGAATCTTTTCATCATCCACTCGCAAGCCTCTTCCTCCTACTATATAACCTAGAAATATTACTTCCTCTTGGCAAAAGCAACACTTTTTTAAATTACCAAATAATCTCTCGACTCGGAGTACATTGAGTACGACTTAGAGATGTTCACAGTAGTTCTCAAGGTTAGCACTATATACAAGAATATTGTCAAAGTACACCATGACACACTTCCTGATCAGATTTCTCAATACATGATTCATTAGTTGCATGAAAGTACTTAGGATATTTGACAAGCCAAAAGGCATTACCATTGACTCGTAAAGTCCATGCTGAGTTTTAAATGCAGTTTTCTACTCATCTCCTAGCCTCATCCGAATCTGATGGTAACCAAACTTCAGATCAATCTTACTAAAGACCTTAGCTCCACTTAGTCCATCCAATATATCATATAACCTAGGGAAAGGATACCGATACTTAATGGTAATCTTATTCATAGCTCAATTATTGACACATATTCACTAGGTACCATCCTTTTTTGGCACAAAGAGCGCTGGCACAACATAAAAGCTTAGGCTCTCCCTCGCATATCCTTTCTCTAGTAGTTTATTGACCTGTCTTTAGATCTCAAAAGCCTACTTGAGATTCATCCAATAAGCTAGCTTATTCGGCAGGACAGCGCCAGGTATTAAGTCAATGTAATGTTTAATGCCTCTAAATAGGGGTAATCCTTTAGGTGACTGTTATGAGAACAGGTCAGCATGTTCATCTAGTAGCTCTTTCACCTTAAGGGGTAGCTCAATTTGCTCCTTTAACTTTAATAGCCTTTTGACTAACATAACAGTCGGCATGTCGACCTGCATAGCTTTTAGAGCTTGGTTTTGCTCAAAATTAAAGTCTTCTTGGATCCTCGAGCAAGTTTATTTGCAATTTGCTAGCTTGACTCAATGTCATAAGGTTCAAAGTAACCTTCCTCCCATCCTTTTCAACTACATACATGTTCTTATAACCGTCATGGATAACTCTTTAATCAAAAAGCCAAGGTCAGCCTAACGTAACATGAGATACACACATAGGCAACACATCACAAAAATATCATCAGAATAATTTCCAATGGAGATCAATAGTAAGACTTATTGAGTGACATGTAGTAATTCTTTCTCATTCAACCAGTGCAACTTGTACGGCTTTAGATGTAAGATAGTCAACAACTTTAGTTTCTTAACCAGGTTAGCGGATGGTACATTATTGCAATTCCTACTATCCACTATGAGTGTTCACACTTGATCACCTACTCTGCAGGTGATGTGGAATAAATTTTGCCTCTGCTCCTCTTTAAGTAAGGTTCCAAACTCATTGCACGTTGGATAACAAGAGTCAACTTGTCCAAGTCCTTAGCAAACACATCTTCTTTAATGAGGATGACATTAATATCAGCCTCATCTCCTACTTCTCTCTCTTCTTCTATTTCCTCGTCTATGCTATCTACTTCAATCTTTGAGGCACCCCCCTTGATAATCATAATCCTTAGATTTGAACTTTGGGTAGCCATATACCCAAACTCTTAGCAGTTGAAGCACTTGATCTGGCTTATATTCCTTTTAGATCCTTACCCCTTCTCATGTGCTCGGGTTGACATGTCACCATCAGGTCAACCTTTCTATTTAGTATTGACATCTATTCGTTTGGTCGGCTCAGTAATTGGTTGAGCTTAATAGCTTCTTTGAAAAGGTTGGCTTAACTAACCAGGTCGGCTCGTTGAGGGTCGAGTCGGCATCTTGTTCCTTCTTTATCTTTCCAATCGTTGGGCTATTTGTATAGCCTCATCCATTGTTGTAAATTGCTAAAGTTCCCCAATGTCTCAAAAATCATTTCTTAATCCAATAAGGAATTTGGACACTATTCGAGCTAACGACTCTTTTACTTCACAACGAATCATGAGTATTTCAAACTCCTAAATATACTCGTTAATAATTCGATCTCCTTATCTCGGTTTTTGAAGCCGAGCAAAAGTGTCTTACAAATAAGTATCTAGCACAAACTTGTTTCTAAGTATCCTCTTCATCTTAGGCTAAGTATTGACCTCTTTATATCTTTCCTGGTGCAAACTATGATCAAGAACAGACAAAGCCAATCGCTGAATGAGTCCAAGTTTGAAGAAAGCTCGAAAAAGGGTTAATGGGGAAAGGTAAGAAAAGAGTGATAAAGACGAATGGAATAGTAAGAAAAAACACACAAACAGTTCTAGAGGATATGTTGCACCAAAGGAACTTCCGAGAACTCAAGACACAATTCGATATGACGTGTAAATTAGTCCAATGAGATTACTCGTCACCTAACCTTACTTAAGGGAAATGATAAGAATGATGTTGAGAGTAAATAAGCAGTGTTTATGCAAAAAAGAAAGTACTCAAGTGTATTGAAGGTAATCCCTCTTACAGCTATAAGTATAAGGGTATTTATACCCATGAGTTAGGGCAACTTGCCCAAAAGGGAAAAGACAATAAGAATATTTCCTAAAGAAGCAATGTACATGATACAAGAGGGTAAAAATGAATATATAAGGAAATCAATCATTGGTGCTACAGATTCTTCATACAATACTATACACGTAGCGATGCTACATTGGCAAGGTTGTTAGAGAATACGGACAAAACGTACGAACAGGTGAGCTTGTCTGAGTAAGGATGGCCTAGTCAGTCCATATTCTCTATCTCTCGGCTTCTCAGTAAGGATGATGCCAAGTGATTGGTCGGCTCAGCATTATAGTAGTCATCAACTCAATATAACACGGAATAAAGGGCGATCATTTGGCACGGCATTAAAGGTGACTTAGCAAGTAAGCACTCAACCTTGGCAGGGGTTAGTTAGAACATAAGGATTCGTCACACCATCCCCTCTAGTCTTCGGGCTTGGCTGCTGGTTAGAGGTCCCGTAGCTTAATTCCCATCACTTCCGATCTCCTCATGATCTAAAAGTTCTTCCACCACATGGCAAGATACCTTGAGAACTTAATAGCAACAATCTTCACCTTCTTTCGGCCCCTATATAGTAATAATCAAACACATTATCAACCTTCTCCTCCTAATCCAAATAATCATCTACACTCTCAGAACAACTAAAGCTCGAAACTTGAAGCTTCACATGGTCAGTAGCTTAAGGTGATCTAACTCGCTCTTCTTCTTTATTATACTCCTCTTTTTCATCATCATCCATATCTTGCAAGTTAATCCTTTGTCATGCTCGTCTTCCTACTCCTCTACATTGAACTTTTCGAGATAGCTTTTGTCCTCTAGTAAGTTAGGCAACTTGTAGGGTGTTTATACGATCTCGGTAGGTTGGTAGGCCAATACATGAACAACTTTAGTCAAATTGACTAAGTGGTTAGCTACTTCATCAAGTTATTTGTCTATACTCCTAAGGGCACCTTAGGGTTGTCATCTAAAGTGGACAACACCACTATCATCGTCTTCAATACCGGCATTAACACTGGGATCCATCATCTTCTTGACAAAACTCAATAAATAAACTTCAAATCTAAGGTACAATAGTTACTATTCTAACGTACCAAAATGTCTAACGAATCCGTGAACACAACAGCTACAAAAATGAACAATAAACTCAACCAAAACTTGCTTTATTTTTATATGCATGAAACAAGGCAAAACAAAGTATCTAACCACAATGAACTACCACTCCTTATACTTACTCAAACATTTACAACTGACTTTTACACAACTATAATACACTATCACAACAATCACTACTACTCAAGGAGATCCAAACACAACTTACCCAAATGTAACTCTACTCTGATATCAAGATGGTGTAGACTGAGACCAATACTAAATAAGGCTAGTCATTGGGATAGGTCTAAGCTTGCAGAAAACTTGAAGAATAAGATGGAAGTCGCACAAAAGAACAAAAAAAGATAAGATAAGCAAATCCATAAACAATTCCAAAAGATATGATGCATTAGTGGAACTTTTGAAGACTAACGGCATAACTTGATATAACACACGAGGTGGTTCGGTGAGGTTGCATGCCATCTAGCCTTGCTTAAGGGTTAAGATAAGAGTAAAGTAGATAAATAAGCTAACAAAAGTAGTGTTCACGAAAGGAAGAATATTCAGTATATTAATGATCAAATAATTGCGATACAAGTATAGTGAGTATTTATACTCGAAAAACTAGGGCAAAATGCATAAAATGGAAAAAACTAAAAGGATAATGTCAAAAAGAAGTAATATATAAAGAATAATAAAGGATATAAATGTTAATTTAAGTAAATCAATGATTAACGTTGCAAATTCCTTCACATAATTTCGAGATACATAGTAATAGCATATTGAGGATGCTTTTAGTAAAAACAGAAAAAAATAGTACAATCAAGATGGAGGGCCCAAGCAAGGGTACCGGGTAGGCTTGGGCTTGTCCAAGAAGGAGTAGCTATGGAGCTCTAAACTTCTCAATACCAATGTTGTCGATCTGGAGGTCAGCTCGGTTAAAGCTGAGCAAATGTATGCAAGGGGTCGAGTAGTCAATAAAGCATTCGATCAGTCAGTACACAACTTCTAAGAAATTTATGGTTACTTGACTCAGCATAAGAAGTTAGTCGACAGTAAGGATCAGCTTAGCCTCAGCATGAGTAGATTGGGATATGAGGATTCACTTCATTAGTCCTTTTAGGCTTTGGGCTCGACTGCGGGTTAAAGATCCAGTAGCCAAATTTTTATTAATTGGTGCATATTATTATTCTCCATTTCCTCATTCTTGTGGCTTGATGCCTAAGTTTAAAAACCTTACTCCTATCTATTCTCTTTAGTAAAGAATAGTGGCAAGTGCCCTTGAGTTGTTTTTTGTGCATAATATCAACTAACAACTTAATCTGTGTTTATCGATGTATAATTTCTATTAGATAATTGATGAGTTAGCTAAACCTTACTTAAACCCCACTTACTTTTGACTGTAGCATAGTCAAACCCACTACCATTTAATTGTTTACATGATACCCAAGTGTGTGTACATGTCAAGGCATATCACTATCTATAACCTTTTGAAGCCACCTCAAACCCTATATCACATTAGTGTCAAGACATCTTGTGGAACCTATGAACTTTTCATTTCACGTTTTTCATTAAAAATTTCATACAAAAATTCATGATATTCTTATTAAAAGTCTATATCTTTTTTAAATATAAATTGCAACAATTGCAAGAACATTAAATTTCAACTAAAAAAACAAAATAATAACTACATCCAATATACATAAACCAAATAACAGCTTGAAGTTGGAAATATAATAAAGATTTAATTACATATTTGAGAATGAGTCAAAGCAACGGATTATTAGTTGATTGCCTTGGCTGAGAGTGTATGTATGTGTGTGTGTGTTTTTCTTCTTCTTCTTCTTTTAGCTTATCAAATTTAATCATATTTATAATGATATTTTATAGGTGAAGGGTTCATGAAAGTCTATACTTACTAGAAAAATTACTAGGTATCTTATAGCATCAACCCTATAATGTTTTCATTACAAGTTCTACGTAAATTGCAGGGTGGTACCTGGTAATACCTTATAACACCGTAGGTGCAATTCATGAAATTTGAAATCGGAACCTACCATGCATGATCAATGAAGGATGCAATACCGTACAAACAGACTAGCGGTTTCAGACTTAACTTATTTAAATTAATGTTAAAGATAATACTCATAGAAAAATATTCACTTTATATTAAAATTTCAATGCATCTTATATATAAAAAGATTATGTTAATATTTATACTTAAAATACTTTCGAATACTCAATAGAAAAATATATATAGAAAAATCTTCATTAACAAAAATTATTTTAGTGCATTAAGTGATACGGTTGTTATTATTTGCTATTGCAGTATGCAACAAAATCCAACCATTTATGGCATTGACAATGTAATGATAATGTATAAATATTAATAAATGAATAGCATCTTTGGATGATTTGACTTAGTTAACCTTTATTTTCTAGTGAATAAAATTTATATTTTATTAGTTATTGCAAAAAAATAAATAAATAATTAAATAAAAACAGAAAAACAAAAAAGAATGTGATGACTACATAAGAATAGATGCAACTTAAAAGAAAGAAATATTGTTCAGAGGATTCGAACCTTCAATTCAGATATACAAAGCATGCCTTAATCACTTACCATGTTTAGTTTTATTAAATGTTTTACTATATAAATACTATACCAGTTTATCCATTTTACAATGAATATAAATACTTAATTTTTTTGAGGTTTGGCGCCTTATGGCATCCGAAAATTCGGCCCTTGTCCACGATATATATTTAATGCCCAACCAAGGAATCTGCCCAACTATTTAGGGTATAACAAATTAAGATATAACAGATTATAGGATCCGGTAGCATCTGATGCGCAGTTCTAATTAATAGTAAAAAGAAATTGATAGTTTTTATCATTTGTTGACAAAAAAAAATTGTTATTTCATTATCTAAACCTTAGAAATGTAGTCCTCCGTTGATCTTTTTGGATTTGCAGTCATGCATTTTGAAACTGCCACCAATGTTTTCTCGTCCCCCCGGGCCCCGCCGCCACCACACCCCGCGCCACCCCCACCCCCACCCCCAACTTTTTTTCGCTTTAACCAAGTTGCTCTCTCTCTCTCTCTTCATCACTAGTTTTTCTACAATTTATTCAAGATGAACAAACATCTACAAACTGTCGGCATGAATTTGGGAACTTTGGAATCGTAGTTGTCATAAGCTCGTTCACAAAAATGTCTAAAAAATAAATCGAAAGGATGGATTGGATACAAAAGGCCATGAAAAGCCATGCATCTATTGGAGGTTTGAATGATGCGCTAAAATACAAGGTTTTGCAAGTAACGAATCGAAAACTGCCGTGAAACTTATTGTTATTTTTAACACAACTTGTTCTACGCAACATGAACAAGTTGTTGCGTTTCCAATGTTCTTTTTTCTTTTAATATTCTTCTTATTTAGCTTAAAACCAACGAGAATTTTAATAATACCAACATATTATATAAATAACTTAATATTCTATGGAATAAAATTTCAACACGTAAAAGTATTAACAATAATTTTCTAAAAATTATATAAAATTATTATTACTTACCTACTGTTTATCTAAATACTTATGGTACTAATAAAAATGGATTTTTTTTTTTAAGATGATAAGCTTGGAAAGAGGATGTGGTGGTGTTTTGCATTCGCAATTAGCTGGTGCGCAAGTGGGCAAGGAGTACTTTCTTTCTTTACTTTTTATTTTTTATTTTTTTTATTATTTATCTCCTCTCCCTTTGTGGTATAGATGATGACCACATCAAATTAAGTACGCCAACTTGTTTTATCTCTCTAGGGAATAATTACAAGTATTACGTGACCTTAATCATCAAATTCTTTTTATTAGTCTATACATACATACACACACACATATATATATATATATATACATTTATTTTAGTTTAGTATTTTATTCATATCTTTCCAATCACATTCTATTCTATTTAAAAAGAACAACTGAAATACTTTGACCAACAATCATTTACTGTGTTAATAAATCTCGGCTAATTTCTCTGTGTTTTCACTAATTTAATTCATAAAGAAGCTAATTTCTGTTCCTATTATGGGCAAATTTCAAAGTAAGCTATCTTGTCATGCTCTCCTCTTTTTGTAATGAGATGGTTTTGTCTTTCATCATAATTTATACAAATTGAATTCCTCATGATAAAATTGGAGTTGTTATAACAAATTGAATTGATTGGAGTTGTTATACAGCTCTTCTCAATTATGATTTTCATATGACGTCTCTCTTTCCTTCTCACCTAGTCCTATAAAGAAGAAATTTTTGGAAAGCCCTGTTTCAAGTGCCATTACTCGACATATTTTGCAAATCTCCACTTCCTAGGAAAAGATCTATGAATTAATTCTATCATGTCCACCGTCACAAATCCAGCATCATAACCTATTCATCGCCATAAGTCCATTATCATCATTATCATTTGACGAGGGATAAATGGATATTCGTTTGAATGTTTGTAGTGCGTTGTCTTAATTAGAGTATCTGTTTCCCTTTTCCTACCCCCCACCCACCT